>CATIVE010000497.1:0-19390 GCA_949628195.1 Phasia obesa
AAACGAAACTCTTCTTAATGGTGGTTCGTGGATTGAAATGTCGAAGAACGGCTGTCTGAAATAAAAGCAAATATTTGGAAAACAAAAGCAACTTTTTATATTGCAAATCAAAAAATAAGAATAAAATTCAACTAAGTCAAAATAAATATTATTTTTATTATTATTATTATTATTGAATTACTGCTTTTTTTTGTCTAGCATTGCTAGACACGTAGGATTTTTTACATCCTACGCATTTAACATCCTTTGCATTTAAATTAATCAAATTTAGAAAATAAATTGCTATTTAAAAAAAATTCATGGATAATTAAAACTGTGTAATGTAAAGAAGCCTCGAAGTAGCTCTGAATTGGCAACCTACTCATGTGTCATCGCCATTATTTCTTATAGGCGGTCAGATCTGCTTCAATGCACAAAATGCGAAAAATATTTTTTCCCAAACTTAAAAATTCGCAATTGCAGCACTTTTTGCAACTATTTTTTGTGCTTTTAGCAACTTTTACTTTTTTTTAACAATAAGAAACATATTTTAAAATTGATTTCAATTTTTCTTATTTTAATTTTGGCAATTTTTAATAATTAAATATAATTTCGTTTAAATAAAGTGTTGTAACAGCTAATAGTGGTTATCTTTAGTTTATTGGCCAATCCTATGTTTTATGATTTTATTTGTTTTCATGAGCTAATTGTTGCTGAATGTAAATAAAACAAATTTATTACTTTTTTTTTATCCCGATGTTTCGTCTATATTTGATAAAAAGCATAATATTAATTTTTATACATAAACAACAATACAACTTACAATAAATTATAATTTGTTACATTTATAATTAAAACCATGAAAACAACACTTAACAAACATTTAGATACAATTTATGATTTATTGTTAATTGCAAATTACCGATTGCAATGAAGTAAAAGAATTTAAAGACTCATCCCTGCTAATGTGGCTCATTATCATTATCTAAGTACCTAAAGACCGCTTTGGTCTTTATGAGGGTGCCTTGACACTTGCATATTTTCACTTTTTTCAAAATTCTATTACTAAAAACCTATAAAAATTCTGAATATAGCCAATACAACCCCTTTCAACCCCTATAGTCTGCTAAGCCGCACCTTTCCGATTTTGTCCAGTTTTTTGATATTTAATAAATATCCATATGTGAAAATGCATATTTTCACTTTTTTCAAAATTCTATTACTAAAAACCTATACAAATTCTGAATATAACCAATACAATTCTGAAATCTGTAATGTCATAGCTTTCAACCCCTATATTCCGCGAAGCCGCACCTTTCCGATTTTGGCCATTTTTTGGATATTTAATAAACGTCCATATGGGAAAATGCATATTAGCACTTTTTTCAAAATTCTATTACTAAAAACCTATACAAATTTTGGATATAACAAATACAGTTCTGAAATCTGTAATGTCATAGCTTTCAACCGCTATATTTTCACTTTTTAAGCCTTTATTATTTATTATTAATTATCAATAAAATGTTAATATAATAGCTGCTTTTAAAATAATTCATTATTGTGTATTTTACCATCTTTTGTACAAATGAGTTAACTAACAAAGGGTTGTTAAAAACGAAGCTAACTGACGGAGCTAACTTCACACACATCTTCAACCATGGCAATAAAATTTATGTCGCATTACAAGCTCATATGGCAAAAACTACGTCCTGCACCATCAATCTAAAACACTTTTGTTGAAAATTAAGTCGATAATAGCATTCAACACTTTACCGAATATTTTCGAACTAAAATTAGACAGCCATAATTTTAAACCTTTTGTTGTATTTTTAACAAATTATGTACATATGTATTTTACACAAATTGTGTTTAATTATTCCCCTTAGTCCCGAATTACATTATGCAACTTTTGTCTCTTCAATCTTTCTCGTTTCTTCTTTAATATTGCATTTGCGTTTATATCGTGCAATTTTTATTGCAGCAACTTATATGGATGTATACATTTGTTTACGTTTTAAACTTCAAAATTAAAACTATGAATGAGATTCAAAAACGAATTTCCAGAGTACATGGATATGTGTACTCTTTTAAATTCCTCTCTTCCCTCTCGCCTACTAATGAGGAATTGCAGCGTAATGTAACTCGGGACTTATATTCAAACTTGTTTCTTCAATAAAAATGACTAAAATATACATACATATGTATGTGTTTAATTACATTATAAAAACAGTTTTGATATCGTATATAAAATTATTTATTGGTCCATTTAAAAAGAACAAATCATTAACCCTTATTCCAGTTGACGACGGCAATATTAAACGACGTTGTTTTTATAGTTATAAAAATTTAAAAGGTGGAAATTGAAAAATTTTAATGTTGAATGTTGATTGTTGTAAAATGTTGTAAAATTTGATAGTTGAAAAATAAAATTGATTGAAAAGTGTTTAAAGTTGATTATGATTATAGTGTTATCTTAGAGTTTCTGATGAAGGTGAATAAATCTTTATATAATTTAAAGTCTTGTCTTCAGAAGATCTTTAATATTGTCGTATATATTGAAGAAATTAAAATTATGTCCTGAAGGCTCAAAGCGTGGACATTTGAAAATGACATGCTCATTTGTTTCAGGTACTTTACACATATTACATTCGGCAGTACTACTAACATTTATTAGCTGTAGATATATTTTGTTATATGATTGTCCAGGAAAAAGTCTATTTAGAGTTTTGACATTTTCAGGAGTTAAAATCCTTTTTTTGTAAAATTCTTTTGGAGAAATGCAAGTTTTAATTTCATGAAACCATTTTCTTTTTTCTGTAAAGAGAATCTCAAAATCATTCTTCTGTAGTACTTTTTTGTATAGTACTTCCTTTACACTAGGTATTGCTTCAAGTGGGATCAAATTAACTTTGATTACAGCACCAATTTCGCACGCAATTTTGGGCCATCTCGTCAACAATCCGATTAAAATTTATACCAACCTGAGTTGGCGTCCAACCTATTCCTATCCCTCTTAAAGAGCAGTTTGTAGTTAAATTATGTATTTCAGAAATATAAAAATAATCTTGAGTATTTGACTGAAGTAATTGACAACTGCTCAAGCTGTCAGTAAATACAACAATGCTACAGCTATTTTGGTGGCATGATATATAACAGCAATTTCAGCTAAAAGAGATGAGTTTCTGCATTGACGGATAGGTGGGGAGTATTAATCCACCTTGAGAACAGTATAATTTAAAAGTACCTCATTGGGGAATTCATTGCCAGCAAAGCCTATCTTAACAGAATATGTCGGTTCAAAACATGACTTTGTTAAGCGTGACACCTATAGCTTTAATCGTTTTGATGCCCGAAAGTTTTTCCCACAGAAAGAGACCATTTCTCATTTTTTTGCTGCCATTGACTCCAATTTGGATGTATTAACCAAAACAAAAATGTCACCAGTGTACTGACATGGATAAAAAATAGTTGATATTTGTTGTGCTCTGTCATTGTGGTTGTAATTAAAATTTTTAGTATTTTTTTCTAGCGTCTGACTCATCCAGTATTGTGGTCACATTATCAACATTGTTAGTTACCATTATGCATGGAAATAATAGTCGAGCTTTCCAACGTAGGCGCTATATTTTCATTCACAAGAATATTTGTATCAGCCATTTTAAAATTATTGTTTGTGTTAATGTCTTTTTTAACATTTATGATGTTAGATTTTCCTGTCAAAGTTGTCAAAGTTCTTCTCATTTTGTCTAGTTTCTCATTTTCCTTCTTTTTTTAGCCTTTGAAATTTTTCCTCTTCCAGCCGAAAAGAATTTTCAAAGTCATTAAACGCTTTTTGAGGTACCGTTAAAGGTTGGGAAGCCATAGCGTAACTTTTGTTATTGGTTACTGCAGGTACTGTTTTTTTAAATAAAAATTGTCCAAGTTTAAATTAAAAGAAATACAACCTTTTCCTTTTCTTTTCCTTTAACACAAAAACTAAAAAAAATCACCACTTTAAATTAACTTTAAATTTCGGATTTCAATTAAAAGTTTATACTTAGCACTCAAAAGACAACCTTACAGTTGCAGATCACAAAATGGAGTGTGGAATAACATTTACATATGTAAATATAACACATTTTTAAATTTACTTCGATGTCTAGGCCATAAAATTTAAATATAACTGGTTGAAGTTCTTTACTTTGATATTTTATTTTTTGAACTTCTTCATTTATAACATCTTTTGTTTCCTTTTTAAATGTAAATTTTATTGGTATGCAATACTTTGCTGAAGAGGGAATTTCATTTATCTATACATCAATTTCTGTTGCCGTACTAGTTGATGGCTGTAATCCGGTATACCTTTTTGCCAAGCGCAATAGAACGAAAGATACCATAAATAAGTTAGCATGTGATGAATTTTCGGTATTGCATTGCTTGTACTGATTTTCACCAGAAGATCCATAACATCTTTAGAAATTAAAGTAATACTACAATTTCCAAGTTTTTTAAAGATCTGCATCAAGCTGCATTCTTTATTGAAAGAAACCAAATCTCGATACTCTAGAAAAATCTTACAAACCTTTTCATTCGTTCTTTTCCGCAATTCCTTATACTGATTTTTAGTCAATTTTAAAACCAAAAATTGCGCGAACGCTTCTGGAATAAATTTCCTATCTTAAATTGGTGTAGGAATTCTTTTGTAAATCCTCATTGTGCGCTTTGGACTCGCTTCTACTATTTTCTCGATTATTTAAATTTTATTTTTCTTATTTTGTACTGGTTGAATTTGGTGAAAAAATTAATCCTTAATGATTTTTTGACAAATTTCTTCATTTCATATTCCCAGGCTTGCGTCTTCAAGTTCTTTCACGACATTCGTCAATTGGTTTTGCTGGTCGACCCTTTTCCCTACTTTCTTGTGCGGCTGTAGATGAACTTACAAAAATAAGTTCACCATTCGTGGTGACGTTTTTACAATGCTTCCTTGTTTCGACAGTATTCAACGCACCCTTTTTTCAAACTTATTGCAACATTTATAATTTTGTTCTTGTGCATTTCAGTATATTTACTCGACCGTTGCACATACTGAACAGTAAACAGGCTGCATGCAAAATTACCCTATGAAAAATCGCCCAAAAACAAAAATGAAAAATTTCCGAATGAATAATCACCCTAAAAAATGAAAAACTGCCCAAAAAAATAGAGTTTTGGCCAAAAATTTTGAAAAAATACCCAAACATAAATGAGTTATCGCCCAAATTTATTAATAGTTTTCTTATTATATATGCAAATAAATATAGAAATGTCAATATGTTTAGTAAGGGCATTGATGTTGGTTATTTCATCGAGCAAGCTTTGACCTTGCAACTTCTGTGTGTAATCTTTGATCAAAATCAAAGAAAGCTGCGACACCTGCTGCTGCCGCTGCGGAACCCTGCGTAACCGTAGTCACGGTCGCTACAACCGTTGCTAAATTAAACCCCTTAGCAAGCTTTGAGAATAAGTTGTATTTAAACTGTAATCACAGTCTGTTAGGAAGCTTTTGTGTGAATAAAAATAATAATAAAGGTACAACAATAGTTTGCTAATATGAATTGAAATTAATTATTTAAATTAATAAATTTATTATTGTTTATTGTCAAATTTTAGAATTAGGTGCCGCAGGCAAACATTTTTATAAAAAATCGGGCGATTTTTTATATTTTATAAAAATTTTTTGACTGCGGCACCTAATTCTAAAATTTGACAGTAAACTCATTTATAATAATAACTATACATATGTACATATACTTCAACTCATATAAGTAACTTATTTATAACATTATAACTAGAAATATTTACCTTTATACCGGTAAATATTTTTAGTTATATTATAGAAATATTTACCTTTATACCGGTAAATATTTCTAGTTATAATGTTAGAAACAACAGATTCTACTTTTAGCTGAAACAATTTACGTAAATAATCAGAAGCAAAGACAGAAACTAAATTGCATATATTTCCAGTTTATATCGTGATAAATTTGTAATAATTACACTTCTGATGTTTAAGGTTAACTTTATAACTACTTATTATTACTGATAATTTTCTATTAACAATATATCGTTTTTAAGACCATTATTTTTACACTCTTATTGAAAATTTCTTCATCATATAAAATCAAAAATGGGTGATCTTTCATTACAACATTTAGGCAATTTTTCATTGTGAAAAATCGCCCAAAAATATAAAAATGAATTATTCTCCAAAAACGACAAAAAAAAACACCCAAAATGTTTGCGTTACTTTTCATATGAAATATTACCCAATTTTGTATGAAGATTTCTTGGGTTATTTTTCATTTATGCTTTTGGGCGATTTTTCATAGGGTAATTTTGCATGCAGTCATGTGCAACATTATATCATCCACATCTTCTTGTTGAAAATAAATATCAGCAAGAGCACTATAACAATATTTTGCCGTTGTTCAAACCATAATGATAAATAATTGTTAAATTAACACTTTTCGAAACATAAAAAAACTCTCGAAGGAATGACATTTTAAAAGATAAAATATACCTGTTCAGTTCATTTGGTATGCTTCACTGTTGTTTTTACCATTTACATGTTATTTATATGTTTTTCCCATTTTAACAGGTACTTAAACTATGTTATTGATGTTACCTCTATTAATTTTCTTATGAAAAATCTGTATAAAATAAAAAAGAATTTACATATCAAATGCAACAATTAAGCGCATTATGTGCCAATCCAACAAAAACTTGCGTTAATTCTACCATTATTTTTTTGCCACCGACAAAATAACGCAAAAAAGACATACGCACAACCATTTTCGTTTTAAGCAAAGCTAACAAAATTGCTATAATTGACTAGTTAGTATCAGTGGACAAATCAGGAAAGAGTGGATGAGTACATTTCAAGGAATTTTTTTGAGAAAATATATAATTTTTCTATTAATTCCTTTAACATTGTTGTTTTTATGGACAGGGACCGCCACAAGTAGGAGGATCCAGCACTCAAGAAGACGATTTTTTTGTGCATTTATTATTTATTGCATCTTCAATATAATGAGGATATTTTAGAGGATGCTGAAGAAAATGAACTAGAGGGTGTCCCAGATGATTTATGTCCGACTTAAAGCTGGTTGATAATTGTACTTTAAAGTGGCCAGAGGATATCAACAATACAAGAGCTGGGAAATTCTTAATCTGAAGTAGAACTGGATGTGGCAGTAAGTTCTGCAATTAATTGTAGATTTGCTGGATCATCATAACTACTAAAAAGCTTCTAAATCAAATCTTCAAAATAAAAGGCGCACTAGTATGATTTTATATAGAATGTAACGAAAGCAATATTTCCTAAATCAAAATTTGAAGACAGTCTTAAACATCATGAGCTCTTCGAAAAATTCTTTGATAATCCTTTATCTTATATTTGAACAATCAACGAAATTCTTACATTTTCGATATCAAGCATATTCAATTAATACTGTTGCCGAATTGAAAACGTTTCCAACTCCTAATAAGCGGATATAATAAATATTCGCAATATGTGGTCGAATGATGAAGATTTACGGAACAATTTAGTAACCAGCAGCATGCGCAAAATAGTTTCAATGAAATTTTGATAACACAGCACAACAAAATAAAAAAAATTTCATGTGCTCTTAAAACCACTATATAATTTTGATGTATCATGACTACCTTTGTACAAAAATGGTAAAATTTTTAAATTCTATGGATAGATTTTTTTTAAAAAAATTTTTTTTTAAAATTGCAATTTTTTTGAGACGTTTCTTCAAATAATTAATGATAACTCAAAAACTACTAGTCCGGTATTATTAAAATAAATTCAGAAAAATTAAGATTTGCATAGCCTTTAATTCGTCTATATATCGCGTTTCAATCGGATCAACAGTATCGGAGTTATAATAAAAAACTTAAGAAAAAAATATATTTTTTACGTAAAAATGGCAAAAATTTTCGTTTTAAAAAAATCATAAAAAATCGAAAACGGCAAAAAACTTCCAGATTCATTTTTTTATCGCATAGCGACATATAATAGCAACAAAATGAGATATCGACCATAAAAATCGATTGATTTTTTTCGAATTTATTCACAATTTAGTGAATTCGCTCATTTTCACAAAATTTTAGTTTTTTGCTTGATATACGCATTATAGCGGGTTTTCAAATGTGTGAAAAACATAAATTTTCCAATTTCAAGGGGTGCATGTCGGATTATTGTTAGATTTGATGAGAAACTTCCACCCACAAAATTTTAGTCGAATTCGACAACGTTAACACGTAGCAATAAATATGCTGAGCATTTCATATTTTTCACTATTTCATTTTACTTAAATTTTCTTGAGAGTAAAATCTCTGATTTTTGAGAGAAAAAATTAAATTAGATTTTTTTATTCATCAATAAAAGTTAAAAAAAACAAGCTACTGCAGTTTTCTATTTTCAACCACTCAACGCGCAAATTAATATAAAATAAATAAAATACAAAGTACAAACCCTTACTTTTAACATCATACATTTACATACATGTTGTCTGCTATAACAGTATTTCATATCTAGAGACACTATTGAAACAAAATATGCACTACTGAAATTTTATTTCAAACAACAACAAATATTGCATTGGTTGGAACAAGAGCAAATGCTATTGTATGTTTTTATTTAAGAGCACAACAATATTTGTATACACATGAAATCTAGTCAGCGTTGTCAACTTGGTGCGTTTCGCACCATTTTGGGTGCTTTTTCAATTTTTTTGTGCGAGTTGGTGCGTGGTGCGCTTTTCTTAAATATTGTTGCTTTTTTTTAATTTTTGGTGGCACCAACAGTGCAAAATATTCATAGTCATTTTTAAAGACCATAATAAGAACAACTAGTAATGATGTTTAAGACATACCAAATCATATGCATAAAGTAAAACGGTATTGTTGTTGTATTAATTTGTGTTATGTTAAAAAAAGAAACATTTCACTGTAAGGAATTTGCTATCCCTACAAAACACATTGGTTTTCCCATTCAGCTGTTAGGCAAAAGACCTGCGAACAAATATATCAATTAATAAATACTGATAATGAGTATCGTGATAATACTGATAAAGAGTTCCATTGATTGCAGACACTCGTTGGCTTTTAATAGAAAAGTCAAAGCAATTTTAAAAATATGGCTTGAATTAAAAACGCTATTTAATACATTTACAACATCTCAACAATATTTTTAATCTAACTAACTAAAAAATATATACAATGATGATAATAATTATGTTTACTTAGTATATTTATCCGATATTTTAAAAGAGGTGCAACGTGTTAATCTCGCATTTGAATCAAAAAATGCCGACCAGACTAAATTATTTGATGATTTGCACAACCTCTTAAAAATTTTGATATCCAAACTCACTGAGCCTGACATTGAATTCGAATTTTTTAAGAGGTGATATCAATACATCGTTTGATATTTGTTATTTGTGTTTTAAGTTTGAAGAAGCTTGCGCATTAAAGAAAATAAGCAAAGAAAGATATATCAAAAACTTTTTGTAAATTCACAAAAAATTTAGTTGAAAAGATTCGGGCGAGACTGCCTTCTAATGTTGAAATGTTACAAAAAATTAACGTTTTAAACGTAAAAAATGTTTTATCTCATTGCAAAAATGATATCATGCCATTAGCTGTACCATTTGCATTTGATATCGAAATATTGTCAAGTATTGAAAACGGATGGCGAATGCTTTATCTTATGCAATGGAAAAATATTGATTCAACATTAGAATTTTGGACTGAAGTTAAATGTTATTGTTAAGTTTTTTGTTAAACTATGTATATTGTGAATGATCGCTGATTTCTATTTAAAAAGTTGTGTATGCAATATATATGAAATAAAAAAATGTATTATCTAGTACAACTGAATACAAACATATTTGTTTAGTTTTTTTATTTTTGTTAAGTCTTATGATTTAATTTTGTTTTTTGTTGTAACCTTTAACTTTAAGACTGTTTTATTGTTATATTTTTAAACAAAAATATTATACTTTTTTTTGGAAAATTAATTCATTCAAGATTTTAAATAAAAAAGAAATTGTAAAACTTGGTGCGTTTCTTAAAAATGTATAAGTAATGCATGTATGAGTACAACTGGTTGTAGGTAGATAATGTGATGGTTATCTGTCAACTACCTAATACTTACAAGTATGGAAAAGTAGTTATAATACTATAAGTATACTTATAAGTAAAACAATTACTTTTAGGAATTGTGTGTATAAAAAGGTGGATGATGTTTGGCAACATTTTGTTTATAACCGAACATTGGTTAAGTATGGAGAACCAAAATAATTTTTATATTAGGATGAAGAAATTAATAGATGTATTTTTAAATTGTAAAATAATTAATACATATATTTATAAAATACTGTAAGTATACTTAGAGTATTTACATACTTGTACTTATTCCTACTCTATATTTACAAGTATGGGTATAGCCAATACTTTATCCAACTTTTTCTTATACTTGGTTGTATTGCGAAAAATAATGAACAAGTATGCGAAAACTTATTCTCTGCCTATACTTGTAGTTATTTAAGTTGAAATTGGAATGAGTATGTGTGTATGATATGTTGTTTGAGCTGTAGCTATACACATTTATACATGTTTCGCCTCAAATACTTAATAAGTATGATACTTTTGTCATTCTCTGGTTTGTACCCGTGTGGACATATGGAAACACCACTTTTTTCCCACCCTCAACTTCAAATTCTTCAAAAAGGTTATTGTTCCTAACTAATATAATCTACTTAATCTATTTATGTCACAAAAAATAAAATTTACGATTAAAAAAGTTCTGGGACAATTCGGGTTAATTTTATCTGGTCGGAACAACTTGTGAGCTGCCATATTTATATGAAGCTACTTTTAAAAGCTTAGAGATAGTTTTAATGCTAAAAGAATCATACATACCAAATAAATGATAAAGAGAAAAACAGTTTTTAATTAACATCATGTAAAATATATATATATATTTTTTTATTTTTTGTAGGAAAATCTTGGTGGTAATTCAAAAACAATTATGTTAGCTACTATTTCTCCTGCAAGCATTAACGTGGACGAATCTTTAGCTACTTTGAGATACGCTTGTCAAGCTCGTTGCATAGTTAACAGAGTAAAAGTAAATGAATCCGAACATGACAAAGTAATCAGGGAGTTAAAGTCAGAAGTTGAAACGTTAAAATCACTGCATTATGATTATGAACGTCAAAACCGTATTATAGGTAATGTTAATGTAACGCCGAGAAAAATTGTAATTGACACCTCAAAAAATGTAAATGAAACTGAAATTAAAAATCTAAGAGAACAGCTTTCTGAAAGAGAAAAAGAACTTCAACATGCCCAAAAATCATGGATGGTACGCTTAAAAGAGGCAGATGATTTAAGAAAATCTGGACTACATTTACTAAAGCGTAAAGGACTCGCAATAGAACTTAATAAAGAACAAAAGCATGCTTGTCTCATAAATTTAACAGAAGATCCAATATTAACCGAAACTCTCTTCTATATAATTCCTGCGGGTAGTGTTAGAATTGGACGAACAAGATCTTCATTAAGCGGAACTAAACCAGACATAATTCTTGATGGGCCACTTGTTGCTCACAATCATTGGTAATACTGAAAATTTATGTTTCCGATTTTGTGAAATATTCCTTTTTTAATTACAGTGTAATTGAAAATATAAATGGAGAATTATTTGTTTCCCCAGAAAATGAAGATTTCCAAACGTATCTAAATGGAGAGTTAGTCAAAAGTCGAAAGAAATTTTTTCATGGCGATCGCTTAGTAATTGGCGGTTCTCATTTCTTTAGAGTTTCTAATCCTCTTTGCCCGCACAGTGGGAAGAAAAAAAAAGTAAGTAGAGTAATGTATACTGAGTATTAAATATTAAATATTAATTTTTAATTTAAACTTTTTTGTAGTTGGCTGATTTTTACCATGCTTATCAGGAGGTTCTAGAAACTCAAGAAGAAAAACTTAGACTTGAATTAGAAGAAGAAAAGAGAATTGCTTTGTCTCGCATGGAAACCGAACGTATTGAACACGAACGAAATGTAAAAGAACGTATCGATAAAATAGAATTAGAGCAACTGGTGTTGAAATGCGACAAGGAAATTCTTGAATCGGAGAAAAAAATAGTAGATGAAAAAAACAAAAAATTAAATTCTTTAGAATTAGACATGCCTTCAATCCATTCCACAGATACGAATGAGTCAAAATTTTTTGAAGAAATTAATAACATTATGCAACTACCAAGCCAAGGAAGTTTACATAAAGTTCAGCTAATGGTATGATTTTTTTCGTTTATTTATTTAAAATTTAAATTTAAAACAAAGAAACAACAACTTATATATCAAGTTTTGGAAATATTAAACAAACAAAAAAGTGTAATTTTTTGTACTACACAGACATAAATGCATAAAAATTAGAAAAATCTTCATAGTTAATTATATGCTACATAATTCCTTGTGTCTAAGAGTAAATTAAAGTGTGTTTCAGAATTTCTCTTACTATGAGGATTCCTTACATTTAAGTGTACATGTACATTTTTACATAAGTATATTTGAAATACAAAACTAAACAATTAAGATTTGTATTTTATTAAAAATGTTATATTCAAAAAAAATTTCCAAATTTAAAGAAAATTTTTAAAATTAAATATTAGAAAATTTATTTTTTGTCCATATTTTATTTATTGCTTCTTCAATATGTTTGAACTAACAATAATTACTCATATCCTAAATCTAAAATAAAAATATGTAAATATACTTGTTAAGTCCTGCCAGTGCTAGACAACAAATTTGTAAGTTTCACGGTTGCATTTATAATTTTCGGGTAATCTCTCTGATGTACGGTCGAAAGAAGCAATATCCCTCCTTCTTAGTCGAATGCAACCATGTTCATTTAATATGTTACGGGCCAGCAGATTTTGGATGAGTTACTGCATGTTTCGCAATTTCTGATTTAGCTGTTGGCACGTTTACATCTTTGTGAATGTGTGAGTTTTTTACCAGGGATAAACTGTGATCATTCGCAGAATCCTGTTTTGGGCTTTTTTTCAACATTGCTAGCTGACGTGTCACATAATTGAATGCCATAACTACGACTGCTAGATTTGACGATTAATCGTAATTTTTACGATTTTTGCACAAAAAATATCCAATTTCCGATTTGACGATTTTTTCTTAAAATGTGATGATTTTATACAAAGCCAAAAATAAAGTACAGAAGAACGTCACAAATTAGAGCTTTCAGTAATTCGAACGTCCAGAAATTAGAAGCAGTGTTTGCAATACATTAAACGCTCTGAAATTCGAATTTAAAATTCTAATTTCTAATTTTTTTTTTGTTATTTGAACACAAGAAATCCCCAATTTATTTTCATTCCGTTTGAACAAAGTAAAACTAAAAAGGGAAATCACCAAATCATATATGTATGTTTTTCCCTATTCGTTATGTTTTTAGTTTTTGGAAGTAAATTGAGTAATTTTTTATTTTTTATATGAAAAAAACGTCCAGAAATTACAATAATTCAGAAATTAGATCCTATGAATTAAAATAGTAACAATAATTAACTTTTTGATATGAAATTTTAATAATTTCCTCAGTTCGCCAAAAGTTATTCTAAACAAGTTTGTCAAGTTAAACTTAAATTCTAAATTCTTTTGATTGAAAGTATTAGTTATGAAATTGTTATTTTATTGTAAAGAAAACTAAACTGAAAAAAATTTTAATTGCAAAATTAAAAAAAAAACCTACATGTATTTAAACATTTACATATGTATGTACATATGTATATATCACATATACATATCACATATATATATATATATATATATATATTATACACATTGTTGTTAATAAACGTAAAAAAAAACTATGTCAATATTATTCAGTTTATCAATTATTGCAAAAATAATTAGATATTTTCGTCTCATGAAGTTTAGTTTCATTTTGCTTTTTATATGCAATATCTCTGATGCTTATAAGCTTTAAAATATCCCCACCTGGATACTCCTGCTCCTCGCAATATTTTATACAAGTATTAAGGGCAGATATGGCTTGAGAGTGCTGTGTTTTTGGAACATTAGTGGCATGTTCTTCACTAAATGATTCAACTTCATCACCTTCTTCTGCATCATCGTCTGTGATATCAACTTCGTCATTAAGCCAATTATTAATTTCAACAGAATTATAGACATCAGGGGCTAGATCAACCAGTAAATCAATTACTTCATCGCAATCGCTTCGTCTCATTTTATTAAAACATTTTGATTTGTTTTATCCCAAGCATTGCAAATCAAAAAGACGACGTCTTTTAATGAAAAAGTTTTAAGGGCCTCCATTAAATTTTCTGAGCTCGAGAAAATTGTAGATAATAAGCTTTTACGATAGTTTATTTTTAAAATTCGAATGGCATTCTGATCCATAGGTTGCATCAGTGCTGTGCAGTTAGGTGGAAAGAACATAACACAAATTTCGTTGTTCATATCTGCTAGAGATTTTGGATGGCATGTCTACTAGCAAAAGTGCTCTATTATATAAGTTATTCTCTTTGAGATAACTTTTAACTTGTTTAACAAAAGATTTTTCAAACCAATTTTTGAAAATTATTTCAGTCATCCATGCGTTTTTGCTGTTTGCATATTCTAAAGGTAAATTTTCTTTTTTAAAAGCTCTCGGATTCTTAGCCTTTCCGATCATCAATAACTTGAGCTTGTGCTCTCCAGTTGCATTGCAGCATACCATAATAGTCACTCTTTCCTTACCTTTTTTACGTCCAGGTGCAGATGTAGTGCAAGTGTTTTATCAGGTAGCTTTCTTCCAAAGAGAGCAGTTTCATCAGCATTATAAACTTTTTTTTTCGCAATTTTTATTTATTGTATCTTCAATTTAATTGAACTATCAATAATTACTCATATCTTAAGTCTAAAAATATACTTGTTAAGTCCAACCAGTGCTGGACAAAAAAATGTATGTTTCACGGTTACTGTAATTTGTGGGTTATCCCTCTGATGTACGGATGAGAGAAGCAGTGTCCCTCCTTCTTAGTCGAATGTAACCAGGTTCAGTTAGTATGTTACGGGCCAGTGGATTCGGATGAGTTTCAAGCTTCTTTAAATACCTTATGGCAAGTTTCGCTATTTCTGCTTTAACTGATGGCACGTTTAGATCTTTATGGATGTTCGAATTTTTTATATACCAGGGAGCAGATGTAATAATACGTAGAATCTTATTTTGGCGCCTTTGAATTTTTTCTACGTTGGTAGCTGAGGCAGTGCCCCATAATTGAATGCCATAACACCATATTGGTTTTAGAATTGACTTGTATAATAAAAGTTTGCAGTCTAAAGCTAGAGTAGAATTTCTGCCAATTAGCCAGTTTAGTTGGACTGCTTTCAACTTCATTTGTGTTAACTTTGTTTCTATGTGCCGTTTCCATGTAAGGCGCCGGTCAAGATGTATGCCGAGATATTTGACGTCTGAAAGCTGAGGTATCGTTTGGTTATTTATCCGAATAGGGGGGCAAGATGCTGTACGCAGTGTGAAGGTTATGTGAGTACATTTTTGTTCATTCACTTTTATTCTCCATTTCTTCAACCATTTTTCTAAATTGGATATGTGGTCTTGTAAATATCGTGATGCTACTTCGGGTCTTTCGTGAATGCTCAAAAAAGCTGTGTCGTCAGCAAATGTTGATGTGTGAACTCGGTTACTAGTTGGCATGTCTGAAGTATACAATAAGTATAAAAAGGGCCCCAATATACTACCTTGGGGAACTCCGGCTTCGATTGGCTGGGGTGAGCTCAAAAAATCTCCTTCTTTCACAATAAATTTTCGTTCGGTTAAATAACTATCTAGCAGCTTATATAGGTTTACGGGCAAATTCAGTTTTAGCTTATATATTAGGCCTTCATGCCATACCTTATCGAATGCTTGAGAAACGTCGATAAAAAGCGCAGAGCAGTATTTTCTCTCTTCAAATGTCTTCTTAACAACATTGACTAACCTGTGAGTTTGTTCGATCGTACTATGTTTTTTCCGGAAGCCGAATTGATGGTTTGGAATACATCCTTTGTCGCTTAGAATAGGGTTAAGCTTAGTTATTAACATCCTCTCAAACAGCTTTGACATATTTGACAAAAGGCTTATAGGTCTGTATGATTCAATTTTTGTGTGGTCTTTTCCTGGTTTAGGAATCATGGTAACCAAGGACACCTTCCAATCTGTGGGAAAGTACTCAAAACGTAAAATAGCATTAAAAATAAAAAGAACGATTCTGCGAGCTACACGCGGCAACTCAATTAACATCTTGTTACTGGTTTTATCAACGCCAGGGGCTTTTTTGGTGTTCAAATCCGTTATTGCCTTTTCAAGATCACCAAATTCAAATCTTATCGGTACTGCAGCACTAGCCTCGAGAACTGGCAACTCAACTATATCAGTCGATATATTTGGGGTAAAAACCTTTTTCAAATGTGCAGCAAGTAAATTTCCTTTTTCGGTATCACTCCTTGCCCAGCCTCCAGCTGAAGTTCGCAAGGGAGGCTTACGTAAGACTGGCCTTTTAAGGTTTCTACAAGCAAGCCATAACGAATAATCTGATTGAGGAGTTGCATCTAGCTCTCCCAAATAGTTTTTCCGGGATGCTACTCTTCGAGATTCCAGCATGTCTCTTAGCCGGTTCGTGCATTCTTTAAGTCTGCTTTTGAGTTGAGGAGATCTCTGTGATTACCATTCTCTACGAATTTTTCTTTTTTCAGCCAAGAGCCGTTCGATATCTGCAGAATAAATTTGATTGTATCTAGCTAATTGTCGGGTTATTGTTGAATGTTGGGCAGCTGATTTGAGGTTTTGGTCAAAATCAATAAGACTCCACTCTACGTCTACAGGTGTTCTTAGCGGGATGTTTTCCGAACAATGAGTACTAAGATACTTTCTATATTTCAACCAATTAATGCTTGAGGTAGTCATTGGTGATATGATGTTTTGTTTGTCCCATATATAGACGATAGTGGGTGAATGATCTGAGGATAATTCAAGTGACGCTTCAGCTTTAATCGTTTCACTTGGAATACCCTTAATCACGCCAAAATCAATAACATCCGGTATTTTCTGTCGATCAGTAGGCCAATAGTTGGGTTGTCCACTCGATATCACATTCAGACGCATTTTTGAATTTGTGTCAAACAAAACTCGACCTTTTGGAGTTATTAGGCGTGATCCCCAAAACGTATGTTTAGCGTTGTAGTCGCCTGATGCTATGAAACAGGGACCTAGTGATTTGAAGAAATCGCTGTATTGACTCTCTGATATTTGAAACCTAGGAGGTGAATAAATTGAAGAAATAACTAAGTTTTGATGAAATTCTTCAATACAGATGTTTGTAGCTTGTAGGTAATCTTCACAAAAATCACACAGTAAATAATGTTTGATTCGAGCCTTTATTAGTATTGCTGAACCACCACATGCTCTTCCACGGGGGTATTTGGTGTCATATAAGATATAGCCATTTATTTTGAAAAAGCTATTTGTTGTGAAGTGAGTCTCTGAAACCAGCATGACATCAATTTGTTCCTTCTTAAGTACTCGAGTTCATTTTTGTGTTGGCGCAAGCCGTTTGCGTTCCAGAAACATATTTTTAAACAG
The DNA here is from genome assembly GCA_949628195.1 of Phasia obesa. NCBI lineage: Eukaryota > Metazoa > Arthropoda > Insecta > Diptera > Tachinidae > Phasia > Phasia obesa. The sequence continues at coordinate 17,671 of CATIVE010000497.1, forward strand.
TTCATGGTTTGTTAAGTAACGCCTGCAACATAGTTGATTGCATGCCTACCATTTCTTGCATCATGCTGCTCATAGAGCTCATAAAACTGTTTATCGAATGAACTAATGTCTCGATGCTTGCTTTGAGAGGATTAAAATTACCAGATGGTGTTTGTTCTTTAGGATGCGATTGCAAATTAGGAGTAGAATTAGTTGTCGCTGTCGCTTTATGTACTGCAGTATGATTGGTTTTTACCATATCCGCGTATGAAACATGTTGGGTTGTTGGTTGGGCTAACTGAGGGTAATGAGCATTTGCTCGATATTATGGGTGCTTAGCAGGAGTATTTGATTTTTGAGTGGTTTTCCTTACCATGGAAAAAACTGGACAGCCTCTGTAGTTAGCAGTGTGGTTTCCGCAATTGCTACATTTTTTAACTTTCGAGTCATCCCTTGCTTTGTCGCATTGGGCGGAACAATGTAGCTCTCCACACACAACGCAAACCGGAGGCAATTTGCAGTAAGCCCTAGTATGACCATATTCTTGGCAATTTAGACACTGTACGGGTCCTGATCGCTTATGCCGTTCCTCTACGCTTATTTTGCGGTGCAACAGATATCTTAAATTATAGATAGGGTGCGTTTCGTTCTTTTTCAATCGCATATCTCCAGGTTCCAGTTCAACGCGAAATAGAAGTTGAGGGACACGTTCTCGATTTCTAAGGTTGTCTACACTTTTTACCTTAAATCCCGCTTTTTGGAGGCCATCTCTAATTTCGACTGGATCAACGTATGAGTCTACACCTTTTATAACTACCTGTAGACCTTTACTACTCTTCAGCTGATATGTATAAAAATTCTTTTTGCAGCTTTCAAACTCGTTTACTACTTTACGATAACTGTTTTCATCAATAAATTGTATTTTTGTTTCATCAATGTTGCCACGCTTGATTGGAATTACATAAAATGTGTTCTCACCAATAGTTGAAATTAACTTCTTTATTAAGTCGCTGGAGTTTTTCTCCCTTATATAAATTGGAGGTGGTTTGAACGACCTGGGTGCCGTTTTTTTCACTTGTTTCGCTATCTAAAATAGCAAAACGATTATGGGAATTTATTCCGTTAGAGTCCTTGTCTTTTTGTACTTTAGCCATTGGTGCTATCTGGGAAGATTTAGGGCTTCGACCTCTTTTCAGTACAGTTATGTATCTGTCCATTCCTACTTGAGTCTTAGGTTTTTCTACACTATCCATATTAGTTTTGGTAACACTATGTTCAGAAGGTGATTTGTTCGTAGTTATTTTATTGTCAACGTTTAGCAAAAGCGATGAACAAGATTGGGCACGTATAACTTGCTTAGCATTTATACACAAATTGTCACTAGTTTTTTTGTTTTTATTTATTTCAACATTGTCAACATTTTTGTTGCTTAAATTAAAGAGGCTCATTAGCCTTTATTGTTTTTGTTTTATTTTTAAAGTAGCAATTCAATATGCCGTTGTATAAAAAAAAGACGAAAGAAAAAAAATATTTTACAAACAACTTTGTTGTATTAAAACAGGTTTGTTTTTTTTTTTTTGTTTTTGTTTTTAAATTATTCACACAATTTATGTTTTGTTTTTTTGTTAATGCGAGCTTGAAAAAAAATCGCGACCGCACTTATCAACGCCAACAACTAAAACGCATTATAAACTTAAGAAAACGTTATCTTCATCTCAAACCATGTTTGCATGGAGTTTCT
>CATIVE010000498.1:0-28808 GCA_949628195.1 Phasia obesa
ATGCTTTACACTGTTGGCTTTGCAATATCGTTCGAATTCGTTGGATGTAAACGACGTACCACGATCAGTAATAATTCGTGTCGGCATACCAAAATGCACACTCATCTCGTTCAGGGCGCTAATGACATGTCTTGAAGCTGTTGTCTTGACCGCTTTCAATATCGTGTACTTTGTGAAGGCATCTACGATGACCAAGACGTGCTCGTTACGACTTGCTGACTTCGGAAATGGACCCAAATGATCCATATGGACGGTATGGAAAGGAACTGGGTTAACGTTTTCGTAATGGTACTCACCCTCACGTTTTCCTCCCTGGGCTTTATTGTAGGCGCATTCTACACAAGACTTAATATGCGACTTAACAACGTTTCGCATCCTGGGGAACCAGAAATGCTTTTGAAGACTCTGTAATGTTTTCTCTACACCTAAATGTCCAGCGTTATCGTGTTGTCCTTGTATTACTCGCCAACGTAAGGCTTTTGGCACAACCCATAGACACTTGTCCTTTTGCTTACGAAATAACCTGCCATCTTTAATCACGTACTCGTTGCACATCTCTTTTTCGCCTGCTTTTACCTTTTCTACGATTTCGCATATTTTCTCGTCCTGCAACTGCATAGAAAATAATAGATCATTTTCGATTATTGTTGTTTTCGAAATTCGCATCGATGCCGTATCCAATTCATGTGGCTCTTCATATGGTGCTCGACTCAGGGCGTCGACGTGCTGCATGCGCTGACCGGAACGATGCTCTATATTAACGTCAAAATCCTGAATTCGCAACCACCATCTGGCAATTCGCGGTATCAACTCTTTCTTCTGCATGGTTGTCTTGATAGCATTACAATCGGTGATGACGGTTACGCTTTTACCATACACGTAATAACGAAAACGTTCGAGCGACTCTACAACCGCTAGAGCTTCCAACTCATAACTGTGATAATTTCTTTCGTCGTTTGTAGTTGATCGGCTGAAGAATGCTACCGGCTTCCAATTGTCGCCTTCTCGTTGCAATAGAACACCTGCTAAACCTATTATGCTTGCGTCGGTATGTATTTGATGCTCCGCTGTAGTCTTGTAACCAACTATAACCGGACTTGTTGTGAGACTCGTTTTTAGCGCTAAGAAAGCCTTGTTCTGTTCGTCTTTCCAATGAAACTGCACATCTTTTTTCAATAATTTACGTAAAGGCTCAGAAATTAAAGCATAGCCGGATACAAACTTACGGAAATATCCGCTTAGGCCTAGAAACTGCCGTACTTCTTTAACGTTAGATGGCGTTGGAAATTCTAAAATTGCGTTCGTTTTTGCAGCACCTGGACTCATTCCACCGTTATGAATTTTATGTCCCAGAAATTCTACCGTTTGCTCGAAAAATTTGCATTTCTTTACGTTGAGCGTTAAATTCAATTCACGTAGTACATTGAATACTCGACGCAACTTTTCAAACATCTCTTCCATATCGTTGCTACCCACCACGATATCATCCATATAGTGGATAACATCACCATCATTCGTTTTATCACGTATTAGAGCCATTAGACGCTGGAACACAGCAGGTGCGTTCTTAAGCCCAAATGGCATACGCTTAAACTCATACGCACCATCCGGAGTAACAAACGCTGTAAACTTTTGACTAGCCTCCTCGATCGGTATTTGGTAATAGCCACTGTTGAGGTCCAAAACCGTGAAATACTTGAACTTCGTGACTTCTTGCAACCGCTCTTCGATATTTGGGGTAGGGAAAATTTCTTTAATCATATGTTGATTTAACCGACGATAATCAACGCAAAGACGATCGTTACCGTTCTTCTTCTTAACCAACACAATAGGGCTCGCGTATTCCGATTTTGACTTAACGATAATGTCATTTGCTAAAAGTTCATCTATCATTTTTCTAACAGAATCTTTTTTCGTTTCTGGGAGACGATACGGTTTTGTCACAACCGGCGTATTTGTATCTAACTTTATCTCCATTTTTATTACGTCTGTGAGTCCGAGCTCACTGAGTTCATTACCGAAAACACTACGATATTCTTCGACTAAGCTTATTAAATTGTCTTTTGTATTTTTATCGATTTCACCGTGTTGGATTTCCGTTATTTTACTCGTTGTTTCTTCGCGTGGTTCATCGATAGCTATTGTGTTTGCTACGTTTAAATATTCAAATCGCTGACCACTGTCATTAAAAATAAGGCGTACGTTGTTATCTGCAAAAACGTCGTTACCAATAATTACGTCGGATGAAAATACGTCGTCATCAGCGATAAACAAATCAACCTGTAGTTCAACGTCGTCAATTTTAAGCTTCACCTTCATTACTTCGTTCAAAATTCTCGTACCACCACATACTCCACTAATACGAATGTTACACGATCTCTTATCGATGTCGATTCCAGCTGCTTTAGATCTTCTAATCATGCTACATTCGCTGCCTGTGTCAATTAATGCGAACATCTCGATGTCGTTAATAAGAATCTTCTTGTCGGTGAAATGCTTCTTCACACTATTCGTATTCCGCACATTGGATTTTCCGCAATTTTCTGGTGAACCTCTTGGGTGTACGCGTTGGCAATCTTTGCATCGAGGACGTTTTGGCGGCTTTGGGCATGCGCTAGAAATATGACCTGTCTCCGAACAATTATAACACACGATTGGCTTACGCTCTTGTTTGGCTGGCTTAGCCACGGCTTCTGACGTTTTGTTTTCGTTTTTATTTCCATAATCGTTACGTTTTTGGAATTCTGTTGATCTAGCTTTGGATGAACAGCTTGCCATATTCGCAAAATATTCTTCAAGAGTATCGCGCATTTCTTTTGTCGTTCGAAAACGAACTGTCGCAATAGCGGCCTGTAATTCTCGATGTTTTAGTCCCTCACGGGTATACTTAATAATTGCAGAATCACTCAGGTGATAACGTTTACCTAAAGCGCTCATTCTAAAACAATATTCATTTACAGACTCACCAGTTTTCCGCGTTGCATTTGACATTTTGAAGTGTATATCTGCTTCATCGGGTACAACACCAAATTCTGCTCTTAGCGCAGCTGCAAATTCACTCCAAGACACATAAAGTTCCGAGGACGCGTCGACCCATAACTTAGCTGGGCCCTTCAATTTACCGTACACGGCCAACATCAACGACTTTTCGTCCCAATCGTAAACACTCATTGCTTTCTCAACCCGATCAATAAATTGTTCAATACTAAAAACCGAATCTTTTGTTGGATCGTATTCGGGAAGAGTCTCGGAAATTTCTTTTACACTGAACACGTTACGTCGTTCAAATTCACGATTTCGTGGCGATACCGACGATCGATCTGGAGGAATAACCCCGCGCGTTCCTGTTATCGATTGTGTATTAGCAGTAGCTTGCTGTTGCACGAGAGTCATGACACTTTGTAGCATGGACCGAAGATTATCGATTTGTGCCCGCACATCATCTTGTTCATCCGCCTGTTTGTCAAAGAATTCGATTTCGGTGGATTCTGTAGCCTCTTCCAAACGTTGGACTAATTCGGCTTTAGAACCACCCGTTGGCAAATTCCGTTCGCGTAAAAGATCTTTAAGATCCACAACTTTCAGGTCTGCTATGCGCACCATTGCCAGTTTTAAATAAAACCGTTAAAATGTTTTTTTTTAAAAAAAATCGTTATTCAATAAATACGTTAAAATACGTTATTCGTTAAAACGTTAAAATACGTTCCGTTACGTTACGTTACACTGTATTTGCTTTCGTTCACAGTTTCACTCTTTAGCAATATTGTTCCGTTAAATTAATAAATCATTCGTTAATTTATTAAAGCACTATACGTTTCGTTTCATAAGCATCAATTATTTAACGTTCAATTAATATTTATATCGTTTATGTTTTCGTTCTAATTTTTACGTTCTTGAACCACTGTACCGAGCATTAGTAGCCGTTAGCTCTTAATACGTTTTCGTTACAAAGTTATTGTTTTAATCGTTTAACAAGTATTCATATATACCGACAACATGAATATGGTCCGTTATTTTTGTTTTTGCTTTCTCGTTACCACTGTACACAAGACGTTAAACATATATATGCATTTTTTATACATTTCTTATTTCCACAAATTCTTTTATTCATTTGTATATACAACAAAAAACATTCCGTTTTTTTCTTTTTTTTTCAATGCTTCAAATTACTCAAAATTCTTCCAAATTTTTCCTTTCATTTTAGTTGTCGCGCACAACTTAATTTAATTTATATAATGATCATTACATTCACAAATTAGATCTTTTGCTTTCGTTCGCTTTTTCATTACATTTCTCTTAAGGTTCTTAAATTTTTTTCGTTTCAGTTTAGTTGTTGCGCACAACTTAATTTAATTTTAATAATGATCATTAGATTCACTCATTAGATTTTTTTGCTTTCGTTCGTTTCTATAATATTCCTCTTAAGAGATTTTCAATGTTCTTCATTTCTTTTCATTTTCACTGTCGCGCACACTCAAACACAAATTGTTTTTTCATCCACTTTTCGTTTTTTATGTTTTTTCTTTTATTTAAACGTTTAGGGTGGTTTTATCCCACTTCTGAACTATAAGAATCAATTTATAAAAATCATAATCTTTATTCAAATCAAAGTAAATTATATTTATTTAAAAAAAAAGTAATTCAATTCATTATTAATTTTAAAAAGGTACAAGTATGGTCATGAACTCGACCGTTCACCTCAATAACTCAAACGCGACTGACTGTTTCTACCCCTTTTGTTCCCTTGTACTCTTACACACATGATATTGAAATAATTTAGAGTCACACGGTAATTTGATATCGATATAATTTGGAAATGGAATGTTATATTAAAAAGTTTATTGGACATTATACCTTCATAACACCACCCCTCTTAAATAGAAAGGTCTTATAGCTAACATTGATCAGATGGCAGCCATAAGAGCTTTCTTTACAAATGCTATATAATATGCATTTCTTGAAGAGAAATAATTACACAGCACAACAAAATAAAAAAAATTTCATGTGCTCTTAAAACCACTATATAATTTTGATGTATCATGACTACCTTTGTACAAAAATGGTAAAATTTTTAAATTCTATGGATAGATTTTTTTTTTAAAAATTTTTTTTTAAAATTGCAGTTTTTTTGAGACGTATCTTCAAATAATTAATGATAACTCAAAAACTACTAGTCCGATATTATTAAAATAAATCCAGAAAAAGATTTGCATAGCCTTTAATTCGTCTATATATCGCGTTTCAATCGGATCAATAGTATCGGAGTTATAATAAAAAACTTAAGAAAAAAATATATTTTTTACGTAAAAATGGCAAAAATTTTCGTTTTAAAAAAATCATAAAAAATCGAAAACGGCAAAAAACTTCCAGATTCATTTTTTTATCGCATAGCGACATATAATAGCAACAAAATGAGATATCGACCATAAAAATCGATTGATTTTTTTTTCGAATTTATTCACATTTTAGTAAATTCACTCATTTTCACAAAATTTTAGTTTTTTGCTTGATATACGCATTATAGCGGGTTTTCAAATGTGTGAAAAACATAAATTTTCCAATTTCAAGGGGTGCATGTCGGATTAATGTTAGATTTGATGAGAAACTTCCACCCACAAAATTTTAGTCGAATTCGACAACGTTAACACGTAGCGCATAGGCCCCAAATCTGAAAAAAAGCGTTTAAATCGAAAATAATTGACAAATTTTCAGTTTTTGCAAAATTAACGCTATTTATTTCCCCTTTTGCAAAAAAGTGGATCCTGGTCCTTAGGGCAAACACAATGAGATTTACAATAAGCTACATGTCTTTAAGTTTTCGAGTTATTACAATTTTCACTGGCCATTATATGTCAAAAATAAAAAAATTAGATGCTTTTGAAACCACTATACAATATCCAGGTACTGCCAAAGTGTTTTGGATGAATGAGAAATGTATGGCAAAACAAGTACGCGAAATACTGTTTTGGGCAAAACACGTATTTCTGTGGGACACGTGTTACTGTGGAAATACAGTATTGAATGTAGAAAATTGTTTGGAACAGATCTTTATGGCATTTTTATGATTTTCAGAATTAAAAAAAGTAAGCAATAAAGGAAAAGTTTTTTAATTTTTACGATTTCAGTAGAAATCTGATAAACGATGAAATGCTCCTTTTCTGTTGGCTACCTGTCGCCCTTGCTTCATTTTGACAATTGCGGCGGCAAAGTAATAAACGTTCATAAATTTGCGTGCACGCCGAATTGGGTTTTTCCGCTGATTGATTTTTTGCATAGCATTCCTTAATGTTTTTTACGATTCTTGGGAATAGGTAAAAAAAAGGACCACATTAAGGGTTGTTCGAAATTTTAGTATCATTATTTATAAGAGCTCCTTGAGCCATTTCTATTCATTCAACAAGTGTTTGCGGTAACAGAAGCATAATTTTCAATCAGCCATGAGCAAGAAAACTAGAACATTTTTATGTAAAAACAATCCGGACTCGTTTTGTTATGTGTGCGGCCAATATATTAACGAAAAAAAAAACGGAAATGCTTCTCAGCTTCATTTCAAAAGTCATATGAAGATTGCTTTAATATAAATCCGAAGAATTTTAACGAACATTGGACGCCGAGTACTATATGTACTTCATGTCGATTCAATTTAACTCTAAGCTCATCTAACAAAAAGTAAGTATAGGTTAATACATTTGGAATATTTTATAAAATTTTTAATTTTCTGTTATAAAAATTTTTCAGACCACACTGGGGAATTTCGAAGCCTATGCTATGGAGAGAAACAACGAATCATGAATCTGATTGCTATTTTTGTTTAACTACAAAAACCGGCTTTGGAAAACATTTGCGATGGTCTTACCCTACGAGGTCTGCTGATGGGTTTCAACTTGCAGTTCTACATTCACAGGAAATTATGGATGCACAAGATCAGGGACCAAGCTGTAGTCAAGTGCTTTCATCTTCACAAGGACACTCAACCTCAAGCATGTGTTCTCAATCAGGAAGTTCAGATCCAGAACTACCTATATCTGAAAATGACGAGTTCATCCCACACAAAAATATCTCACCGAGACCATGGAATCAAGACCAGCTAAATGATGTTATAAGAGAACTTGGATTGTCAAAAGCATCTTCGGAATTACTTGCATCCCGGATGAAGGAATCAAATCTCATCATCTCACTTCCAGAATCTTGGATGCAACATGAGCATCAAGTTACATTACCTTCACAGTCACTTAGATCGTTTTCCTGAAAATCTAGGAGACTTAAGTGAGGAACAGGGCGAACGATTTCACCAAGATATTCGGACAATGGAGGAAAGATACCAGGGTCGCTGGGATGGCAGATTTTTGCTGGAGTATTCAGAGCAACACTTCGTTATTCAATAATAGAAAATGTCATAAAAGAAAATTCCAAAGTTTGTAGTTTATAATATTTATTTATTTATTTCCTTATTTTATATGTTGTAATAAATTTAAATAATAAAATATAAAATAAATGAAAATACATGAATAAAACAATGAAATGCATTTTCGATCTATTCCATCGATTTGACTTAGTTACATTTTTTTGTCAATTGCCTTCGGCAAGTAACTTGAAAACTGTTTAACCGATTTAAAAGATATGTAGCTTATTGTAAATCTCATTGTGTTTGCCCTAAGGACTAGGATCCACTTTTTTGCAAAAGGGGAAATAAATAGCGTTAATTTTGCAAAAACTGAAAATTTGTCAATTATTTTCGATTTAAACGCTTTTTTTCAGATTTGGGGCCTATGCGCTACGTGTTAACGTTGTCGAATTCGACTAAAATTTTGTGGGTGGAAGTTTCTCATCAAATCTAACATTAATCCGACATGCACCCCTTGAAATTGGAAAATTTATGTTTTTCACACATTTGAAAACCCATAGCGGTGCGTATATCAAGCAAAAAACTAAAATTTTGTGAAAATGAGCGAATTCACTAAAATGTGAATAAATTCGAAAAAAATCAATCGATTTTTATGGTCGATATCTCATTTTGTTGCTATTATATGTCGCTATGCGATAAAAAAATGAATCTGGAAGTTTTTTGCCGTTTTCGATTTTTTATGATTTTTTTAAAACGAAAATTTTTGCCATTTTTACGTAAAAAATATATTTTTTTCTTAAGTTTTTTATTATAACTCCGATACTATTGATCCGATTGAAACGCGATATATAGACGATTAAAGGCTATGCAAATCTTAATTTTTCTGAATTTATTTTAATAATATCAGATATCAATAGTAGTTTTTGAGTTATCATTAATTATTTGAAGAAACGTCTCAAAAAAATTGCAATTTTAAAAAAAAAATTTAAAAAAAAAAATCTGTCCATAGAATTTAAAAATTTTACCATTTTTGTACTAAGGTAGCCATGATACATCAAATGTATATAGTAGTTACTCGAGCATATTTTTGCTGTTGCCCTGTGTTATAATTTATATTTATTTACCAAAAAAAATATTTAAATAATTAATAAAAAATAAAAGTATTTGCTTATGTATATACATATATATGTATATATTTTTGCTTAATTCATAAAATTTTGTTTATATAAATTCTTGTAGTTAATTTGATATCTTAAAAATAAATTATTATTCTACCTTTTTTTCTTATTTTATAGTTTTTTTTTTATTTACTGTGTTATTTTATTAACATACTTGTTACTATGTATTTTTCTTTAGACTATTTAGTTCTCTTTTTTTTTCATATATGTTTATATAGTTGCTAATTTAAGCCTATTTTTATGAACTATTATTTCTTTATTTTTATCAATTTGTAAAGTGCAATTGTTTTTGTTATCGACTTTTATTGCTTTATATGGACCTTTATAAACGTTTTCTAATTTATGACCTTGCTCATTTTTTATAAAAACTTGATCATTAATTTTAATTTGTAATGCCTTTGTATTTTTATCATAGTTTAGTTTTTGTAAATGTTTTGAGTTTTGCAATGCAGATCTTGCATTTTCATTGGCAATTTTGAGTCGGTATCTAACTTCTTTAACATAATCATCAAAATTATATAAAGGTTCTATGATTTTTGAATTCAATAAAGAAAAAATTTCTGAAGTTTTACCAAATATCAATTCAAAAGGGCAATAACTGTGTGTTGTTGATGGGGTTGTGTTGTAACAATAAGTGAAATAGGGTAACCATTGATCCCAATCATTAAGAGACTTAGATACATATGATCTGATAAATTCGTTGAAGGTTCGATGTGAACGTTCAACTGTACCCAACGTTTCATGATGATATGGTGTTGAATTTACTAAGTTTATGTTAAGTAGTTTTAATAATTCCTGTAGTACTTCATTTTTAAATTCAGTACCCATATCAGTTAAAATTTTATGGACGGGTCCATAAATAAGAAATAAATTTTCAAAAATTGCTCTTGCTACAGTTTTTGCAGTTTTGTTTGGAATTGGGATGCTTATTAAATATTTTGTTAGATCACACACTATTGTTATTATGTATTGTTGTCCATGTTCGGTAATAGGTAATGGTCCTATCGTGTCAATCACTACTGTATCAAAAGGTCTCATTGGTGTTGGTGTTATAATTAGGGGTTGTTTAATATTCCTATTTGTTTTGTTCCGTTTACATGTTTCACAGGCCTTTACATACTTTGCGACATATTTAGTAATATTTTTCCAATAAAAATACCTTCTAATTTTGTTAATCATTCGAGTTATCCCTGGGTGGCCACCTAGCAGGGGGTCCTCGTGGAATTTTCTTAATATTTCTTGCTTCTCTGTTTCATCTGTAATTTCTGTAACTGATGGTGTAAGCGCTATTTTAATGTGTTTTAAAAACTTATTGCCCAATTCTTTAAATTCTTTTATAGGTACCTTTTCAAACATCTTATCATTTAATCTCATTTGCAATTTTTTAATGTGAATATTATTGGCTTGCAACTCAAGCTCTTGGAAAAATTTACCTAAGTCTATTTGTCCATTAATAACATAAACATTAGCTTTAAATTTAAATAGAATTTTACTTCCTCTTTTAACATCACATCCTTGGATGTGGGTTATTATATTGGGAAGCTTTCTAAATTGGCGCGCCGATATATTTTCATAAATTTTTGGTTGGGCTTGTTCTCTATCTTTCTCTCTTTCCTGCACTAGTTGCTTGGACCTAGTTGTTACCATCATTACATTACAGGCTTTTATATCTTCAAAGGTAATTCTTGACAATGCGTCAGCTGCGTAATTTTCTCTCCCCTTAATATATTCTATATCGAAATTGTATTCCTCCAGATCCAAACGCACTCTCATTAACTTAGAAGATGGGTTTTTCATCGAAAATAAATATGTTAGAGGTCTGTGGTCTGTTTTAATTATGAATTTTCGTCCATAGACGTAAGGTCTAAAGTAATTAATAGCCCAATGAATGGCCAGAAGTTCTTGTTCAATAGTTGCCTTATTACTTTCGCCTTTTGTGAATGTTCTTGATGCATATGCTATGGGCAACAATGTCCCCTCGTGTTGCTGACTCAACACGGCACCACATGCCAACTTACTTGCGTCTGTGGTAATGTAGAAGGTTTTTGTGAAGTCCGGATACTGTAGGATTGGTGGAGATATTAGGGTGTTTTTCAAATAATTAAATGAATCTTCGCATTTATCCGACCAATGGAATGTTGCGTTTTTTTTTTGTTAGATTTGTTAATGGTTTACTGAAATGTGCGAAATTTGGAATGAACTTTCTATAGTAGTTAGCAAAGGCCACAAAACGTTTAGTTTCATTACCATCCTTAGGCCTAGGATAATTTTTAATAGTATCGTATTTATTACTGTCCGGTAAAATTCCCTGGGACGTACATTTATGACCCAAAAATGTGACCTCATGACAAAAGAACCTGCATTTATCAGGATGCAATGTAAGATTATACTTTCTGCAAGTATGAAAAACTTCTCTTAAATTTTTAATCATATGAGCTTTAGAGCATCCGATTACTATAATATCATCCATATACAAAAATGCAGTTGACGGTTTTAAACCAGCAAATGCTAGTGACATCATTCGTTGAAATGAGTTAGGTGAGATTTTGAGTCCAAAAGGTAATCTCTTAAACCTAAATGAACCTTTGGGTGTTGAAAAGGAGGTAATATCCCTCGAACCATCTTCCAATTCGATTTGGTGAAATCCAGACATTAGATCCAATGTTGAGAAGTATTTAGCTCTTCCAAGCTGATCGAGTATATCGTCTATTCTTGGGAGAGGAAATTTGTCGCACAAAAGTTTTTTGTTTACCTGTCTATAATCAATTACCAGACGCCACCTCTTATCACCGCTACCTTCCAAAGATTTCTTTGGAACCAATAACACTGGACTGTTATAAGGCGAAACAGAGGGCTCAACTAAATCACCTTTAATTAACTTATCAACTTGCCTCTCAATCTCTTCTTTCTGTGTTTCCGGAATTCTATAGTTTTTTATATATATCGGTGTTTCATCCACTATACGCAATTTTTGTTTATAAAAATTGTTTGTAGATACCGGTTCAGTTTCCAACCCAAACACGTCAGTAAATTCGGCACACAGAGCCAAAAGGTCATTCTTTGCAATTCGCGGGCAATTTACCATCAGTCTTTCTAAAATCTCATTAGACCTAGAATTTTTTATAGTTGTGTCTATTGTTTTAGTCTCATATTGAGACAGAGGCTCATATTTTATATTTTTTAAGGATATTATTTTCGAAGAATTATATACATTCATTACGCATACCACCGGGCTATTGAGATTTTTAATAGTATTTGGGATAAAGACTTCATTTTCTACTGTTTGATGTGGAATAAATATATCGTCTATTCCCTGTTGTAATTTTATTTTCCGTACCACCTCTGATCTTGGTGGTATAACAATAGTGTCTTGAATCGGACCTGTTACTATGGGGATTTCAATTTGAATGGTGCTATTTATGGGACGGATTACCAAGAAGTTATCCCTTGAATGGAAGTCAATTATACAATTGTGCGCCCTAATGAAGTCAAGTCCCAAAACTCCATCGCATGGGATTGAGAAATCATCAGGTACAACGTGAAATTCATGTTTTAGTTTGAAGTTGTTGAGGCACAACCAACCTTGAGTTACGCCGATCGTGAATTGACTACCCTCGCCTATGCCTTTTAATTCATTAACTATTTTACCATCAATTGGTCCTTTAACACTCCCATGTTTTAATAAGGAGATATCTGCGCCAGTATCTATTAAGAATGTTAGTGCCTGTATACTTCCCGTAAGGGAGAGGTTAACAAAAGCACTGAGGTTCAGATTCAAAGTCAAGATATGTCCTATTCTTCCCCCAGTGTTATCTGGGGGTCCTCGGGGTTTCCCGAGACCCTATTCATAATCCTCATGTCCGCATACTGTCTGGAATTAGTATGTTGCCTACTAGTTCTACTGTGGTTGTTATTTGAGTTTGGCCGGTAATTGTTTTGTCTATTAACTCTTCGGGGGTTTCCCCTGTTATTTTGCTGGTAAAGACGATCTCCACGGTATGTATGAGATCCTTGATTGATATAATTCAGGCGCCCATTTGGGTATCTTTGCCTGCCCCATCGGTATCTACCACGCAGTTGTAAGATATTTGATACACTTGATTGGTGTACATCTGTGCTCATAATTTTTTCTGTTATTTGGTCTATTGTATCAAAGGTAGCTGCTTCAATGATGATTCTTGTTCTATCATTATTTAGATTCTTCGCGAGGGCTTTTACAGTTGCCTGTACGGCATACTTGTTTGCTATTTGTGGTGGTAAGCCATCTGAAATATATGCGTTTGATAACATTTTCGAGAGCTCGTCTATTTCTTGGGCATATACGCTGTTTGGTTTACTTCCCTGGCGTGCGGTCATTAATTTGGATACTAATATGTCAGTGGAGTCTCCCTTTATTACCGTTTTCAATTTGTCTGCAATGGCTGCAATGGACGTTAAATCGTTGATTGATATGCGAGCTGTCCCGCTGATTTTTGTCTGTATTATTTGTACTGCAAGATTTTCATGGGTTCCTTTCAGTGATTCTAAAAGGTTCAAAGCATCAAGACATTTTTAAAGGTTCTTAAATTTACCATCGAATTCCGGTAGGATTTTAGTGGCTAATTCTATGAATTTAATGGGTTCCATTTTTGAGTCCGCTAGGTCAGGGTCAATGTCTTCAAACTGTTCCCAAATATTCGAGTTTTCCAATATGCTCCCATAATCTATCTCCTCCAATGTTATAGTTACGCATCCATTCTCCCTGAATATTATTACTAGTTCTTTTTGTAACCGTTTCTCTATTGACTGAACCTTTGTCTTCAATTTGGTTATTAATTCAAAAATCTCTTGTCTGTGTTCGGGTGTAAGGTAATAAGCAGTGTTATTAAAAGTATTTACTATTGTATTAAAGTGGACTTCTATTAAATGCAGATGATATTCTATTACTGCTCTGCTAGGCAGTTTCTGTTTGTTTAAACATTTGAAGGACCGCAGGAATTTGCTTTGATTTTCTTGAAATTGTTGAGATAACTGTTCCCAATTAGGGCATTTTGCGTTTTGCATTTGAAATGGGTCAGGTTTTGATAATGTCAGCTGTTATAGTCAGACATATGACTGGAATAATTATGACTGGAATAATTTTCCCATATTTATATTTCCTTTTTCTCCTAATATTTTGCCAAATCGTACTCTTAATAATTTATTGTTAAATAATTAATATTGTCATATAAAGGTTAATTATAACAAGTTAGATGTTTATTTTGTTTTCAATAAATATATTTCAAAAAAAAATTTCTGCATTTGACACTATTGTCTATCTTAAATAATTATACTATAATAAATTTTTCTTTTGTTACTTATCCATTTTCTAGGGTTGATTATTTTTTTTTTGTTGCTGTTGCTGGTGTTGATATTGGTGTTGTTGTTCCTGGAGTACAACGTTGGCTTCTCCTCGGCGTGGAGAGCATACATCCCATGGCGTGGGGATGCTTCTTCCTTCTCTTTTTTTTTATTGTTATTAAAACTTTGTTGTAATGTTGAAACTGTTTTCTAATAAATTTATTTCTTATATAGTTATATTTTTTTTTAGCTTTATTATTTTTTTCTTTTTTTTTCTTTTTGTAAATTAAACGCGTTTTAAAGCTCTAAAGCTGGTTTTATATTTTTGCAGAGTTTTTCTTTTGTTCTTGTTTTTTTTTTATGTTATTATTTTTATTTTCTGCTGTTTATGCAATATTTATACAATTCACTGTCTGTATAAGTTCACTTTATTTGTAATATATTAATTTATGAAATAGAATTATTAATTATTAATTATTTGATTTATAAAAGATATTTTAATTTATTTTATTTTATTTATTACTGCACTGTTAAAGGTTTTTTTTTATTTATTTATAACACATTTGCTGTGGTTCACTTATACTTGGGGCTGTCGGTGTTGTCCCCTTTGCATATCTTTGATTGTTTTGCATACTAATTTAACCAGGTAGATAATTACCATTACTACTGCTAACAACAGAGCCATAATTTCGATGTGACTCATGCTCTCAGTTGTCTTATCAACGTTGTCCTCCTTTATAGTTTCCAATATTTTTTCTAATTGTTTATTGTCGTTTTCTTCCTGATTTATCCCTACCTCGTAGCCTGCTACTAGTAATGGGATGGTTGACAGTATTTTTTCCACCAAGTCATTTTAGCTTAATTTAAGTATATATTTTTTAAAAGGTTTTGTTTTTAATTTATCATTTTTAACAGAAACTTTATATGCATACTTCTTGAATCACTTCGTCATTCTTTTTAAATTTTTCATTCATCTTTAACAAAAAGGCAAATTATTTTGTTCTTTTTTTTTTTGAGTTTTAATAAAAATTTTTTTTTAATTTTTATATATTATTTTTTTCCCTTTTTTTCTTAATACACTTTTAATCACTTGCAGTTTTACACAATAACAACCCACTTAGTTCACGTCTTAATTAACACTTTTTTCACTTGTCACGGTCGCCATGTAATATGTTCGAAATATACATAGAGGAAACAAAACACAATAATCTTTTGTGTTCTATGTGTCGCGACAACGTTTTAACAACTCCACACATATCTTTTATTAAACTTCTTTTTA
Source organism: Phasia obesa (assembly GCA_949628195.1). Taxonomy (NCBI): domain Eukaryota; kingdom Metazoa; phylum Arthropoda; class Insecta; order Diptera; family Tachinidae; genus Phasia; species Phasia obesa. The sequence continues at coordinate 15,122 of CATIVE010000498.1, forward strand.
TATTATTTATTAATAATAATTTCTTACATATTAATGTGGTGTCATGAAAGTAATGGTAATACGAGATGCAAATGCAATAATTAAAGAATACCAAAATATATTTAAAGTCACACGGTATTGCAATAATTTAAAGTCACATGATATTGAAATAATTTAGAGTCACACGGTAATTTGATATCGATATAATTTGGAAATGGAATGTTATATTAAAAAGTTTATTGGACATTATACCTTCATAACATGACTTTTCCGCAAAACCTATAATCTCAACCTAAACAGGAGTTATACCACTTTAAAGAGGAGATCAATACCAACATTTCATATCAAATATGAAGTCAATCGGATCACCCGTTTAGGAGATAACCTGGTTTTCGCGCAACAATTTACAAATCAATAGTTTATTTCAGCTTCTCCGAAAACCCAGAGAAACTGACTTTTCCGGAAAACCTAATATCTCAACCTAAACAGGAGTTATACCACTTTAAAGAGGAGATCAATACCAACATGTCACATCAAATATGAAGTCAATCGGATCACCCGTTTAGGAGATAACCGGGTTTTCGCGCAACAATTTACAAATCAATAGTTCATTTCATCTTCTCCGAAAACCCACAGAAACTGACTTTTTCGGAAAACTTATAATCTCAACCTAAACAGGAGTTATACCACTTTAAAGAGGAGATCAATACCAACATTTCACAACAAATATGAAGTCAATCGGAATACCCGTTTAGGAGATAACCGGGTTTTCGCGCAACAATTTACAAATCAATAGTTTATTTCAGCTTCTCCGAAAACCCACAGAAACTGACTTTTCCGGAAAACCTATAATCTCAACCTAAACAGGAGTTATACCACTTTAAAGAGGAGATCAATTCCAACATTTCACATCAAATATGAAGTCAATCGGATCACCCGTTTAGGAGATAACCGGGTTTTCGCGCAACAATTTACAAATCAATAGTTCATTTCATCTTCTCCGAAAACCCACAGAAACTGACTTTTCCGCAAAACCTATAATCTCAACCTAAACAGGAGTTATACCACTTTAAAGAGGAGATCAATACCAACATTTCATATCAAATATGAAGTCAATCGGATCACCCGTTTAGGAGATAACCTGGTTTTCGCGCAACAATTTACAAATCAATAGTTTATTTCAGCTTCTCCGAAAACCCAGAGAAACTGACTTTTCCGGAAAACCTATAATCTCAACCTAAACAGGAGTTATACCACTTTAAAGAGGAGATCAATACCAACATGTCACATCAAATATGAATTCAATCGGATCACCCGTTTAGGAGATAACCGGGTTTTCGCGCAACAATTTACAAATCAATAGTTTATTTCAGCTTCTCCGAAAACTCACAGAAACTGACTTTTCCGGAAAACCTATAATCTCAACCTAAACAGGAGTTACACCACTTTAAAGAGGAGATCAATACCAACATTTCACATCAAATATGAAGTGAATAGGATCACCCGTTTAGGAGATAACCGGGTTTTCGCGCAACAATTTACAAATCAATAGTTCCTTTCAGCTTCTCCGAAAACCCACAGAAACTGACTTTTCCGGAAAACCTATAATCTCAACCTAAACAGGAGTTATACCACTTTAAAGAGGATATCAATACCAACATTTCACAACGAAAACGAAGACAATCGGATCACCCGTTTAGGAGTTAACCGGGTTTTGGCGCAACAATTTACAAATCAATAGTTCACTCAGCATCTCCGAAAACCCACAGAAACTGACTTTTCCGCAAAACCTATAATCTCAACCTAAACAGGAGTTATACCACTTTAAAGAGGAGATCAATACTAACATTTCACAACGAAAACGAAGTCAATCGGATCACCCGTTTAGGAGATAACCGGGTTTTCGCGAAACAATTTACAAATCAATAGTTTATTTCAGCTTCTCCGAAAACCCACAGAAACTGAATTTTCCGGAATACCTATAATCTCAACCTAAACAGGAGTTATACCACTTTAAAGAGGAGATCAATACCAACACTTCACAACAAATATGAAGTCAATCGGATCACCCGTTGAGGAGATAAACGGGTATTCGCGCAACAATTTACAAATCAATAGTTCATTTCAGCTTCTCCGAAAACCCACAGAAACTGACTTTTCCGGAAAACCTATAATCTCAACCTAAACAGGAGTCATACCATTTTAAAAGGGAGATTAATACCAACATTTCACAACAAATATGAAGTCAATCGGATCACCCGTTTAGGAGATAACCGGGTTTTCGCGAAACAATTTACAAATCAATAGTTTATTTCAGCTTCTCCGAAAAGCCACAGAAACTGAATTTTCCGGAATACCTATAATCTCAACCTAAACAGGAGTTATACCACTTTAAAGAGGAGATCAATACCAACATTTCACAACAAATATGAAGTCAATCGGATCACCCGTTGAGGAGATAAACGGGTATTCGCGCAACAATTTACAAATCAATAGTTCATTTCAGCTTGTCCGAAAACCCACAGAAACTGACTTTTCCGGAAAACCTATAATCTCAACCTAAACATGAGTTATACCATTTTAAAAAGGAGATCAATACCAACATTTCGCAACAAATATGAAGTCAATCGGATCACCCGTTTAGAAGATAACCGGGTTTTCGCGCAACAATTTACAAATCAATAGTTCATTTCATCTTCTCCGAAAACCCACAGAAACTGACTTTTCCGGAAAACTTATAATCTCAACCTAAACAGGAGTTACACCTCTTTAAAGAGGAGATCAATACCAACATTTCACAACAAATATGAAGTCAATCGGAATACCCGTTTAGGAGATAACCGGGTTTTCGCGCAACAATTTACAAATCAATAGTTTATTTCAGCTTCTCCGAAAACCCACAGAAACTGACTTTTCCGGAAAACCTATAATCTCAACCTAAACAGGAGTTATACCACTTTAAAGAGGAGATCAATACCAACATTTCACATCAAATATGAAGTCAATCGGATCACCCGTTTAGGAGATAACCGGGTTTTCGCGCAACAATTTACAAATCAATAGTTTATTTCAGCTTCTCCGAAAACCCAGAGAAACTGACTTTTTCGGAAAACATATAATCTCAACCTAAACAGGAGTTATACCACTTTAAAGAGGATCTCAATACCAACATTTCACATCAAATATGAAGTCAATCGGATCACCCGTTTAGGAGATAACCTGGTTTTCGCGCAACAATTTACAAATCAATAGTTCATTTCATCTTCTCCGAAAACCCACAGAAACTGACTTTTTCGGAAAACTTATAATCTCAACCTAAACAGGAGTTATACCACTTTAAAGAGGAGATCAATACCAACATTTCACAACAAATATGAAGTCAATCGGAATACCCGTTTAGGAGATAACCGGGTTTTCGCGCAACAATTTACAAATCAATAGTTTATTTCAGCTTCTCCGAAAACCCACAGAAACTGACTTTTCCGGAAAACCTATAATCTCAACCTAAACAGGAGTTATACCACTTTAAAGAGGAGATCAATACCAACATTTCACATCAAATATGAAGTCAATCGGATCACCCTTTCGCGCAACAATTTACAAATCAATAGTTCATTTCATCTTCTCCGAAAACCCACAGAAACTGACTTTTCCGCAAAACCTATAATCTCAACCTAAACAGGAGTTATACCACTTTAAAGAGGAGATCAATACCAACATTTCATATCAAATATGAAGTCAATCGGATCACCCGTCTAGGAGATAACCTGGTTTTCGCGCAACAATTTACAAATCAATAGTTTATTTCAGTTTATTTCACCCGTTTAGGAGATAACCGGGTTTTCGCGCAACAATTTACAAATCAATAGTTCATTTCACAGAAACTGACTTTTCCGCAAAACCTATAATCTCAACCTAAATAGGAGTTATACCACTTTAAAGAGGAGATCAATACCAACATTTCATATCAAATATGAAGTCAATCGGATGACCCGTCTAGGAGATAACCTGGTTTTCGCGCAACAATTTACAAATCAATAGTTTATTTCAGTTTATTTCACCCGTTTAGGAGATAACCGGGTTTTCGCGAAACAATTTACAAATCAATAGTTTATTTCAGCTTCTCCGAAAACCCACAGAAACTGAATTTTCCGGAATACCTATAATCTCAACCTAAACAGGAGTTATACCACTTTAAAGAGGAGATCAATACCAACATTTCACAACAAATATGAAGACAATCGGATCACCCGTTTAGGAGTTAACCGGGTTTTGGCGCAACAATTTACAAATCAATAGTTCACTCAGCATCTCCGAAAACCCACAGAAACTGACTTTTCCGCAAAACCTATAATCTCAACCTAAACAGGAGTTATACCACTTTAAAGAGGAGATCAATACTAACATTTCACAACGAAAACGAAGTCAATCGGATCACCCGTTTAGGAGATAACCGGGTTTTCGCGAAACAATTTACAAATCAATAGTTTATTTCAGCTTCTCCGAAAACCCACAGAAACTGAATTTTCCGGAATACCTATAATCTCAACCTAAACAGGAGTTATACCACTTTAAAGAGGAGATCAATACCAACATTTCACAACAAATATGAAGTCAATCGGATCACCCGTTGAGGAGATAAACGGGTATTCGCGCAACAATTTACAAATCAATAGTTCATTTTTGCTTCTCCGAAAACCCACAGAAACTGACTTTTCCGGAAAACCTATAATCTCAACCTAAACAGGAGTCATACCATTTTAAAAGGGAGATTAATACCAACATTTCACAACAAATATGAAGTCAATCGGATCACCCGTTTAGGAGATAACCGGGTTTTCGCGAAACAATTTACAAATCAATAGTTTATTTCAGCTTCTCCGAAAAGCCACAGAAACTGAATTTTCCGGAATACCTATAATCTCAACCTAAACAGGAGTTATACCACTTTAAAGAGGAGATCAATACCAACATTTCACAACAAATATGAAGTCAATCGGATCACCCGTTGAGGAGATAAACGGGTATTCGCGCAACAATTTACAAATCAATAGTTCATTTCAGCTTGTCCGAAAACCCACAGAAACTGACTTTTCCGGAAAACCTATAATCTCAACCTAAACATGAGTTATACCATTTTAAAAAGGAGATCAATACCAACATTTCACAACAAATATGAAGTCAATCGGATCACCCGTTTGGGAGATAACCGGGTTTTCGCGCAACAATTTACAAATCAATAGTTCATTTCATCTTCTCCGAAAACCCACAGAAACTGACTTTTCCGGAAAACTTATAATCTCAACCTAAACAGGAGTTACACCTCTTTAAAGAGGAGATCAATACCAACATTTCACAACAAATATGAAGTCAATCGGAATACCCGTTTAGGAGATAACCGGGTTTTCGCGCAACAATTTACAAATCAATAGTTTATTTCAGCTTCTCCGAAAACCCACAGAAACTGACTTTTCCGGAAAACCTATAATCTCAACCTAAACAGGAGTTATACCACTTTAAAGAGGAGATCAATACCAACATTTCACATCAAATATGAAGTCAATCGGATCACCCGTTTAGGAGATAACCGGGTTTTCGCGCAACAATTTACAAATCAATAGTTCATTTCAGCTTCTCCGAAAACCCAGAGAAACTGACTTTTTCGGAAAACATATAATCTCAACCTAAACAGGAGTTATACCACTTTAAAGAGGATCTCAATACCAACATTTCACATCAAATATGAAGTCAATCGGATCACCCGTTTAGGAGATAACCGGGTTTTCGCGCAACAATTTACAAATCAATAGTTCATTTCATCTTCTCCGAAAACCCACAGAAACTGACTTTTTCGGAAAACTTATAATCTCAACCTAAACAGGAGTTATACCACTTTAAAGAGGAGATCAATACCAACATTTCACAGCAAATATGAAGTCAATCGGAATACCCGTTTAGGAGATAACCGGGTTTTCGCGCAACAATTTACAAATCAATAGTTTATTTCAGCTTCTCCGAAAACCCACAGAAACTGACTTTTCCGGAAAACCTATAATCTCAACCTAAACAGGAGTTATACCACTTTAAAGAGGAGATCAATACCAACATTTCACATCAAATATGAAGTCAATCGGATCACCCTTTCGCGCAACAATTTACAAATCAATAGTTCATTTCATCTTCTCCGAAAACCCACAGAAACTGACTTTTCCGCAAAACCTATAATCTCAACCTAAACAGGAGTTATACCACTTTAAAGAGGAGATCAATACCAACATTTCATATCAAATATGAAGTCAATCGGATCACCCGTCTAGGAGATAACCTGGTTTTCGCGCAACAATTTACAAATCAATAGTTTATTTCAGTTTATTTCACCCGTTTAGGAGATAACCGGGTTTTCGCGCAACAATTTACAAATCAATAGTTCATTTCACAGAAACTGACTTTTCCGCAAAACCTATAATCTCAACCTAAATAGGAGTTATACCACTTTAAAGAGGAGATCAATACCAACATTTCATATCAAATATGAAGTCAATCGGATGACCCGTCTAGGAGATAACCTGGTTTTCCCGCAACAATTTACAAATCAATAGTTTATTTCAGTTTATTTCACCCGTTTAGGAGATAACCGGGTTTTCGCGCAACAATTTACAAATCAATAGTTCATTTCATCTTCTCCGAAAACCCACAGAAACTGACTTTTTCGGAAAACTTATAATCTCAACCTAAACAGGAGTTATACCACTTTAAAGAGGAGATCAATACCAACATTTCACAACAAATATGAAGTCAATCGGAATACCCGTTTAGGAGATAACCGGGTTTTCGCGCAACAATTTACAAATCAATAGTTCACTCAGCATCTCCGAAAACCCACAGAAACTGACTTTTCCGCAAAACCTATAATCTCAACCTAAACAGGAGTTATACCACTTTAAAGAGGAGATCAATACTAACATTTCACAACGAAAACGAAGTCAATCGGATCACCCGTTTAGGAGTTAACCGGGTTTTGGCGCAACAATTTACAAATCAATAGTTCACTCAGCATCTCCGAAAACCCACAGAAACTGACTTTTCCGCAAAACCTATAATCTCAACCTAAACAGGAGTTATACCACTTTAAAGAGGAGATCAATACTAACATTTCACAACGAAAACGAAGTCAATCGGATCACCCGTTTAGGAGATAACCGGGTTTTCGCGAAACAATTTACAAATCAATAGTTTATTTCAGCTTCTCCGAAAACCCACAGAAACTGAATTTTCCGGAATACCTATAATCTCAACCTAAACAGGAGTTATACCACTTTAAAGAGGAGATCAATACCAACATTTCACAACAAATATGAAGTCAATCGGATCACCCGTTGAGGAGATAAACGGGTATTCGCGCAACAATTTACAAATCAATAGTTCATTTCAGCTTCTCCGAAAACCCACAGAAACTGACTTTTCCGGAAAACCTATAATCTCAACCTAAACAGGAGTCATACCATTTTAAAAGGGAGATTAATACCAACATTTCAGAACAAATATGAAGTCAATCGGATCACCCGTTTAGGAGATAACCGGGTTTTCGCGAAACAATTTACAAATCAATAGTTTATTTCAGCTTCTCCGAAAAGCCACAGAAACTGAATTTTCCGGAATACCTATAATCTCAACCTAAACAGGAGTTATACCACTTAAAAGAGGAGATCAATACCAACATTTCACAACAAATATGAAGTCAATCGGATCACCCGTTGAGGAGATAAACGGGTATTCGCGCAACAATTTACAAATCAATAGTTCATTTCAGCTTGTCCGAAAACCCACAGAAACTGACTTTTCCGGAAAACCTATAATCTCAACCTAAACATGAGTTATACCATTTTAAAAAGGAGATCAATACCAACATTTCACAACAAATATGAAGTCAATCGGATCACCCGTTTAGGAGATAACCGGGTTTTCGCGCAACAATTTACAAATCAATAGTTCATTTCATCTTCTCCGAAAACCCACAGAAACTGACTTTTCCGGAAAACTTATAATCTCAACCTAAACAGGAGTTACACCTCTTTAAAGAGGAGATCAATACCAACATTTCACAACAAATATGAAGTCAATCGGAATACCCGTTTAGGAGATAACCGGGTTTTCGCGCAACAATTTACAAATCAATAGTTTATTTCAGCTTCTCCGAAAACCCACAGAAACTGACTTTTCCGGAAAACCTATAATCTCAACCTAAACAGGAGTTATACCACTTTAAAGAGGAGGTCAATACCAACATTTCACATCAAATATGAAGTCAATCGGATCACCCGTTTAGGAGATAACCGGGTTTTCGCGCAACAATTTACAAATCAATAGTTTATTTCAGCTTCTCCGAAAACCCAGAGAAACTGACTTTTTCGGAAAACATATAATCTCAACCTAAACAGGAGTTATACCACTTTAAAGAGGATCTCAATACCAACATTTCACATCAAATATGAAGTCAATCGGATCACCCGTTTAGGAGATAACCGGGTTTTCGCGCAACAATTTACAAATCAATAGTTCATTTCATCTTCTCCGAAAACCCACAGAAACTGACTTTTTCGGAAAACTTATAATCTCAACCTAAACAGGAGTTATACCACTTTAAAGAGGAGATCAATACCAACATTTCACAACAAATATGAAGTCAATCGGAATACCCGTTTAGGAGATAACCGGGTTTTCGCGCAACAATTTACAAATCAATAGTTTATTTCAGCTTCTCCGAAAACCCACAGAAACTGACTTTTCCGGAAAACCTATAATCTCAACCTAAACAGGAGTTATACCACTTTAAAGAGGAGATCAATACCAACATTTCACATCAAATATGAAGTCAATCGGATCACCCTTTCGCGCAACAATTTACAAATCAATAGTTCATTTCATCTTCTCCGAAAACCCACAGAAACTGACTTTTCCGCAAAACCTATAATCTCAACCTAAACAGGAGTTATACCACTTTAAAGAGGAGATCAATACCAACATTTCATATCAAATATGAAGTCAATCGGATCACCCGTCTAGGAGATAACCTGGTTTTCGCGCAACAATTTACAAATCAATAGTTTATTTCAGTTTATTTCACCCGTTTAGGAGATAACCGGGTTTTCGCGCAACAATTTACAAATCAATAGTTCATTTCACAGAAACTGACTTTTCCGCAAAACCTATAATCTCAACCTAAACAGGAGTTATACCACTTTAAAGAGGAGATCAATACCAACATTTCATATCAAATATGAAGTCAATCGGATCACCCGTCTAGGAGATAACCTGGTTTTCGCGCAACAATTTACAAATCAATAGTTTATTTCAGTTTATTTCACCCGTTTAGGAGATAACCGGGTTTTCGCGCAACAATTTACAAATCAATAGTTCATTTCATCTTCTCCGAAAACCCACAGAAACTGACTTTTTCGGAAAACTTATAATCTCAACCTAAACAGGAGTTATACCACTTTAAAGAGGAGATCAATACCAACATTTCACATCAAATATGAAGTGAATAGGATCACCCGTTTAGGAGATAACCGGGTTTTCGCGCAACAATTTACAAATCAATAGTTCCTTTCAGCTTCTCCGAAAACCCACAGAAACTGACTTTTCCGGAAAACCTATAATCTCAACCTAAACAGGAGTTATACCACTTTAAAGAGGATATCAATACCAACATTTCACAACGAAAACGAAGACAATCGGATCACCCGTTTAGGAGTTAACCGGGTTTTAGCGCAACAATTTACAAATCAATAGTTCACTCAGCATCTCCGAAAACCCACAGAAACTGACTTTTCCGCAAAACCTATAATCTCAACCTAAACAGGAGTTATACCACTTTAAAGAGGAGATCAATACTAACATTTCACAACGAAAACGAAGTCAATCGGATCACCCGTTTAGGAGATAACCGGATTTTCGCGAAACAATTTACAAATCAATAGTTTATTTCAGCTTCTCCGAAAACCCACAGAAACTGAATTTTCCGGAATACCTATAATCTCAACCTAAACAGGAGTTATACCACTTTAAAGAGGAGATCAATACCAACATTTCACAACAAATATGAAGTCAATCGGATCACCCGTTGAGGAGATAAACGGGTATTCGCGCAACAATTTACAAATCAATAGTTCATTTCAGCTTCTCCGAAAACCCACAGAAACTGACTTTTCCGGAAAACCTATAATCTCAACCTAAACAGGAGTCATACCATTTTAAAAGGGAGATTAATACCAACATTTCACAACAAATATGAAGTCAATCGGATCACCCGTTTAGGAGATAACCGGGTTTTCGCGAAACAATTTACAAATCAATAGTTTATTTCAGCTTCTCCGAAAACCCACAGAAACTGAATTTTCCGGAATACATATAATCTCAACCTAAACAGGAGTTATACCACTTTAAAGAGGAGATCAATACCAACATTTCACAACAAATATGAAGTCAATCGGATCACCCGTTGAGGAGATAAACGGGTATTCGCGCAACAATTTACAAATCAATAGTTCATTTCAGCTTGTCCGAAAACCCACAGAAACTGACTTTTCCGGAAAACCTATAATCTCAACCTAAACATGAGTTATAGCATTTTAAAAAGGAGATCAATACCAACATTTCACAACAAATATGAAGTCAATCGGATCACCCGTTTAGGAGATAACCGGGTTTTCGCGCAACAATTTACAAATCAATAGTTCATTTCATCTTCTCCGAAAACCCACAGAAACTGACTTTTCCGGAAAACTTATAATCTCAACCTAAACAGGAGTTACACCTCTTTAAAGAGGAGATCAATACCAACATTTCACAACAAATATGAAGTCAATCGGAATACCCGTTTAGGAGATAACCGGGTTTTCGCGCAACAATTTACAAATCAATAGTTTATTTCAGCTTCTCCGAAAACCCACAGAAACTGACTTTTCCGGAAAACCTATAATCTCAACCTAAACAGGAGTTATACCACTTTAAAGAGGAGATCAATACCAACATTTCACATCAAATATGAAGTCAATCGGATCACCCGTTTAGGAGATAACCGGGTTTTCGCGCAACATTTTACAAATCAATAGTTTATTTCAGCTTCTCCGAAAATCCAGAGAAACTGACTTTTTCGGAAAACCTATAATCTCAACCTAAACAGGAGTTATACCACTTTAAAGAGGAGATAAATACCAACATTTCACATCAAATATGAAGTCAATCGGATCACCCGTTTAGGAGATAACCGGGTTTTCGCGCAACAATTTACAAATCAATAGTTCATTTCATCTTCTCCGAAAACCCACAGAAACTGACTTTTTCGGAAAACTTATAATCTCAACCTAAACAGGAGTTATACCACTTTAAAGAGGAGATCAATACCAACATTTCACAACAAATATGAAGTCAATCGGAATACCCGTTTAGGAGATAACCGGGTTTTCGCGCAACAATTTACAAATCAATAGTTTATTTCAGCTTCTCCGAAAACCCACAGAAACTGACTTTTCCGGAAAACCTATAATCTCAACCTAAACAGGAGTTATACCACTTTAAAGAGGAGATCAATACCAACATTTCACATCAAATATGAAGTCAATCGGATCACCCGTTTAGGAGATAACCGGGTTTTCGCGCAACAATTTACAAATCAATAGTTCATTTCATCTTCTCCGAAAACCCACAGAAACTGACTTTTCCGCAAAACCTATAATCTCAACCTAAACAGGAGTTATACCACTTTAAAGAGGAGATCAATACCAACATTTCATATCAAATATGAAGTCAATCGGATCACCCGTTTAGGAGATAACCTGGTTTTCGCGCAACAATTTACAAATCAATAGTTTATTTCAGCCTCTCCGAAAACCCAGAGAAACTGACTTTTCCGGAAAACCTATAATCTCAACCTAAACAGGAGTTATACCACTTTAAAGAGGAGATCAATACCAACATGTCACATCAAATATGAAGTCAATCGGATCACCCGTTTAGGAGATAACCGGGTTTTCGCGCAACAATTTACAAATCAATAGTTTATTTCAGCTTCTCCGAAAACTCACAGAAACTGACTTTTCCGGAAAACCTATAATCTCAACCTAAACAGGAGTTACACCACTTTAAAGAGGAGATCAATACCAACATTTCACATCAAATATGAAGTGAATAGGATCACCCGTTGAGGAGATAAACGGGTATTCGCGCAACAATTTACAAATCAATAGTTCATTTCAGCTTGTCCGAAAACCCACAGAAACTGACTTTTCCGGAAAACCTATAATCTCAACCTAAACATGAGTTATACCATTTTAAAAAGGAGATCAATACCAACATTTCACAACAAATATGAAGTCAATCGGATCACCCGTTTAGGAGATAACCGGGTTTTCGCGCAACAATTTACAAATCAATAGTTCATTTCATCTTCTCCGAAAACCCACAGAAACTGACTTTTCCGGAAAACTTATAATCTCAACCTAAACAGGAGTTACACCTCTTTAAAGAGGAGATCAATACCAACATTTCACAACAAATATGAAGTCAATCGGATCACCCGTTGAGGAGATAAACGGGTATTCGCGCAACAATTTACAAATCAATAGTTCATTTCAGCTTGTCCGAAAACCCACAGAAACTGACTTTTCCCGAAAACCTATAATCTCAACCTAAACATGAGTTATACCATTTTAAAAAGGAGATCAATACCAACATTTCACAACAAATATGAAGTCAATCGGATCACCAGTTTAGGAGATAACCGGGTTTTCGCGCAACAATTTACAAATCAATAGTTCATTTCATCTTCTCCGAAAACCCACAGAAACTGATTTTTCCGGAAAACTTATAATCTCAACCTAAACAGGAGTTACACCTCTTTAAAGAGGAGATCAATACCAACATTTCACAAAAAATATGAAGTCAATCGGAATACCCGTTTAGGAGATAACCGGGTTTTCGCGCAACAATTTACAAATCAATAGTTTATTTCAGCTTCTCCGAAAACCCACAGAAACTGACTTTTCCGGAAAACCTATAATCTCAACCTAAACAGGAGTTATACCACTTTAAAGAGGAGATCAATACCAACATTTCACATCAAATATGAAGTCAATCGGATCACCCGTTTAGGAGATAACCGGGTTTTCGCGCAACAATTTACAAATCAATAGTTTATTTCAGCTTCTCCGAAAACCCAGAGAAACTGACTTTTTCGGAAAACCTATAATCTCAACCTAAACAGGAGTTATACCACTTTAAAGAGGAGATCAATACCAACATTTCACATCAAATATGAAGTCAATCAGATCACCCGTTTAGGAGATAACCGGGTTTTCGCGCAACAATTTACAAATCAATAGTTCATTTCATCTTCTCCGAAAACCCACAGAAACTGACTTTTTCCGAAAACTTATAATCTCAACCTAAACAGGAGTTATACCACTTTAAAGAGGAGATCAATACCAACATTTCACAACAAATATGAAGTCAATCGGAATACCCGTTTAGGAGATAACCGGGTTTTCGCGCAACAATTTACAAATCAATAGTTTATTTCAGCTTCTCCGAAAACCCACAGAAACTGACTTTTCCGGAAAACCTATAATCTCAACCTAAACAGGAGTTATACCACTTTAAAGAGGAGATCAATACCAACATTTCACATCAAATATGAAGTCAATCGGAT
>CATIVE010000499.1:0-19463 GCA_949628195.1 Phasia obesa
TTTCAGTTATGGTTTATGTAGTTACTTTATATAAAAGTACCCATCCCTGGATAAAATTGTAAAATTAATAAAAAATTCCAAAAATTATTGTAAAGCTCTGTAAAAGGTGTTTAAAACATTTCAATAACGGTGTAAAAATACAAATCAAATTTTATTCCGTTAGCTCCTAATGTTACGCAATAGTGTTTAAAATATAACCGTATTAAACCAAAAATTTCAGTTGAAAATGAGATATTGGAATCAGGATGCTAAGGAACCTCCTCACAAAATTTTGTTAAAATCAATCCACTAGTTTTAACGTGAAATGATAAAAAATTGCATTAACAGGCAAGGTTAGTGGTCTCCTACAGCTTAAATACATATATATTATTTATACAAGTTATTCAATCATGATATTGCCACAATTTCTGAATGGGGTCACGTGAGTAGAATTTAATGCCCGTAAGACTCAATGTTGTATGCTTACGCACAGACGTGCGTTTGAAAATGATGCTTCATCTGTAGCTATGACGTAGATATTAAGGAATCAGAAGCTCTTGACGTTCTTGGCATGAAAATTCAGTGCGATTTCCGATGGACTAAACACATTTTTCAAGTCTCGAAAGAAGCTTTCAAGTGCCTCGGTTTCTTAAAACGGTGTAAGAGATAATCCATCTGATCTTCTTACTATTTATATCACTATATCCGGCCTAAAATGGAATACAACTCTCATGTATGGGCCGGCGCCCCAAAGTCTATTTTGGAGCTACTCGACCGCGTGCAGGAGTGGCGAAGAAGGTCATCGGTGACAGTAGAGTATTCAATTCTATTGAATCACTGGAGCATCGACACAATGCGGGTTGTGTTTCGCTGTTTTACCGTTACTACAATGGAATGTGCTCTAATGAAATCAGGGAAATTGTACTCGACACCCACACTTTTTTGCGTATACCACGCTGCTCATCAAGGGCCCATCCATTTGTGGTCGATTTGCCAGTGAATTGCACTACGCATTATAGGGAGAATTCGTTTTTCGCCCGAACGGTTCGTATGTGAAATAAACTCCCTGCCGATGTCTTTCCTCTAAATTTCAATATGAGAAAGTTCAAGTCAAATGTCCACAAACACTACTCCATCATCCTCCTTCCTATAACCAAACTTCCTAGTTCTGGCACAATGCATTGCATGTGTAGGGGTCATCCCCTGAGTGCTGGTCCAATAAAAAAAAGTTATTGGTATCAGTGACTGTATGACTTTCGCTCTTCATTTATTAAATATTATTTACCATTGGAAACTGGAAATTCGAGATAAACTTATTTTTTGAGAAGTAAAATATAGAATTTGAATTGACACAACTTCTGATCGGACTGAGATATCCTTATAAAATTTTAAACTAACATAGATAAGATAGCTTTCAAGCAACAAATTTTAATTTCTTTATTTTAACACCTGAATTTCTAAAATGGTAATCAAAAGTTTTAAAAAATTGGTTATTTTTTAACAAAATTGACTACCGTGGTTTGTAAACCACGTAAATGTCAACTTCTTTTTGGAGTGTGTAGCCAACAATTAAAGCTTTATAAATCTGTTTCCTTTTTTAAATCGGTGCTTTGCACTCCGAAGGATTTCACAATAAATCATAAATTTTGTTTCAAAATTTGCTATGTCTGGAGGGAAAACCGTTACAGATTTTGAAACAATTTTTCTTATATTTGCATTTGCTATAGATTGTCTTTAAAATAGCTTAAAAAATTTACTAGTACCGAAGTAAGTTTAAATTATATAATAGTGCATTTACACTTGAGCGATTTCTAGTAGTTACGAGATTTCGCGCAAAATCTAGTTGAGTTTGACTAGATTTCCCATACAAATCAAAATCTACTTCGTCACTAGATTTTAACGAAATCTATTCAAAATCTAATAGTACTTAAAAATACCACGCTGTTCGAGAAAGTGACAGTTGGATAAAATAAGATTTTACAATTTTCTTTTAAAATAAAATAAAATTTCATATTAAACAAAACAAGTAAAAGTGCTATATTCGGCCGTGCCGAATCTTCTATGCCCTTCACCACAGTGATTTTATTTATACATACATGTACAGCATTATCCATATTGTTAACTCTTAAATTAAGTCGTATGAGAAAAATTCATTATTTATGCTTTAAACAAATAGAAGACAAATGAAAAAAAATTCCGTTGGCTAAAATTGTCGCCGTGTTTTTAGCTGCTTAATGATATTGAAGACGACAACTACATCGTAAACTCTGACATTGTTGTAGAAATACTTATTTTGTGACTTTTTTTGTTAAATAAAATAGAAATTAGCCTAAGTTGACGACAGCCACGGCGCACAGTGAAGTGAAATCGCAAAAAATAGATATTAATTGAAAAATGAAAATTTGTTTTTTTGAAAAATATTTAGTAACCGATTAAAGTATATTAAATTCTACATCACTACTGAAAATTTCAATGTCATATGTTGTTTACTTGTCAAGCTGCATTGTATCAAAGCTAAGTAATTTTTGAGCTATTCGCGCACAATAATGTTAATTGAAATTCGGTATATTTCGACGCTTAATATATAGTTTTTCGCAAGTCAAAAGTAATACTTTTAGTGTGGAATCTTCAACCTCAGGTATTTTAGCGTTGTTTTAAAAATAATTGTGTTAACAAAAGTTGTGTAGAAATATTTTTAAAAAATTTTTTAAAATTTGTCTAAATTTTGGCTATTTTCAAAATATTCGTGGATATTTAAATATGAATGGTTTTAGTTGGGGTTAGAATATTAATTTTTTAAGAAACTACAGTTGCTAGGCTTTAATATTCAGTAATAACATGTTGCGCGTTTTTGCGCGAAATTTTTTTATTAAATTAATTATGAAAATAGTCACTCAAGCAAAGAACACCAGTTCTTGTCTTTTGTTTGCGTTGTCTTCGTTTTCGTTGTTATAATTGTTGTTTTTGTATATCGTTGGCAACTGTGTGTTACAATAACAAGAGTATTTGTTATTGTACATTATGTGTTGTGTATTGAAACGTGAAACGTAATTGTAATTGTGCGTCATGTGTTGTGTTTGTGCGAAACGCCAAACGTATTGAAAGTGATGTAAAAGCTTGTAATTGGGTAACTGGTACTATACAAATACTTTAAGCTTCTGATCTTTTGTAAGCTCCTATCTAAACTTTTTAGGAATAAGCAGCAAAACAAAATTTTTCTCTCGTCGGAGCCTTTACGATATTATTCGAAATGCGGACTCTTCGCAACTTCATGATAAAATCAATATATTGAAAGAAGAAATAATAAAGCGTACGAGCCCTATTGACATGAAAGATTTTAAAGTGAAATTCAGCACTTTCATTTCTGAATTTAAGAAGCGATGTTCCAAATCGAATAGCCATTATGAGCGTTTTTCTGTGCAACACAAAAATTGGTTAGACACTTCCATCTCATTTGTAAATCACTCAACAAATAAGAGAGGTCGCAAAGAATTGGAATTTGATGAATGTTCTCTAAAAACAAAAACAAAAAATGCAAGGCCTTAAGAGATTCTTCATCGCTGTCTGAGCTAAGTTATGCCACTCAAATTAGTTTGCGAGCGTCTGGCCAAATAGAGGCATCAAAAATATTGAAAGATGTTACTTCGTCCCCTTCTAGAGCGACATTATATAAGGCAAGTTTAACATCAGAAGAACAGGGAAAAACACTGAGTGCGGAAGCAGCATTACTTGTTATGGTAGAAGCAAAGTTAACGCGCAGTCAGTATGAAGTGATTAGAAAAGCTGCTCCGGATAAGTTTCCTACTTACACAGTCGTCCAACAAGCGAAGAGATGCTGTTACCCTAAGAGCGAGGCAATAACAGTGTCCGAAACAAAAGCTGAAATAAGTCTGCAAGCTCTTCTTAATCATACTGTTGAGCGTTTGATTTTACTTCAAAAAGATGTTTTTGCCACCTTAAGTGATGAAGATTTGTCAAAAACAGTTCTGTATTCTAAGTATGGATTTGATGGTAGCTCTGGACACAGCTCATATAAGAAAGCTTCCCACGGCCATGATGCCAGTGACGCAGCTGTTTTCATAACGTCCATTATTCCACTACGAATTATGTGCGAAAATAAGATCCTTCGGAAAAACCCTCCTTAACAAGATTTTGTAGGCCTTTAAAAATCGAGTTTATTAAAGTATCATCTAGTGTCTCCACACAAGAAGGGTCAATAGTGGAAGAGGAAATAAGTGTACTTGAAAATTCTCTAGTGTACATTGAAAACAGACTTGTAAGCGTAGCTCATAAACTCATGTTAGTAATGATAGATGGAAAAGTCTGCAACGCACTAACAGACACCAAATCAACCCAGAAGTGTTATTTATGTGGATCCACGAGTAAAGAATTTAACGATTTTGAAAGAATGATCGCTAAGGAGGTTAAAACAGACACATTGGAGTTCGGTCTTTCTATATTAATTGCCGTATCTTGTGGTCATGATATCAACGTAGCAATTAGAGTATTTGCTCAGAATACAGCTCGACTTTTTGTTAAGAAGTATCAGTGGTTTAACATGCCTCCAACCTTGCATAAATTTTTAATACATGGCCCAGAAATCATTTCGCACGCGCTATTACCGATCGGTGAACTGTCTGAGGAAGCCCATTTTAATGATTTTAAAAACAACAGAGAACATTTTTCTCGCAAATGTAGTCGGGAGGATTGCAATCGAGACATATTAAATAGGTTCCTACTAAGTTCAGATCCAATCCTATCTGGTAAAACAAAATTGCCAAAAAAATTCCACCAACTTCCAAAGTCAGTAGTAGATCTACTAGTTTCACCTTCAGTTTTGACGAAGGTGGAACCAAGAGGCACAAATCATGATACAGATGACGACTTTGGGCATATTTTTTAAAATAGCAGGTCAGAAACACATGTCTTATAATAAATATATACATATTTATAAATATTTATCTATACATCTTTTTCCTATTTTGTAGACATGGAGGATCAAGCTATTTATGTTTTTAAACAAAACGCTCACCAGACACATCCGTACACGATCGAACACTTTTAATCTCTGCTTTGAGTCCCGAATTTAGTTACATATATGATACAATAATCACCCTTTCGTCTACGTAATTATATTAAAAATAAATTGATTACTATTCAAAAATTTTATTACTTTAAAAAAAAAATCCGACTGAGCCAGAGCAATTTTTTAAAAGGGGACGTAGCACCGCCCTATTCCACCTTGGATGTAATTCATACTGTACGATCAACATATATACCAAATCTCATCTTCATAACTCTGATAGTTCATGAGATTTATCAGTTCTAAATTTCAGGTTATAAGAGCGGTGCCACGCCCCTTTGTCCAATCACAACCAAGTATAGCCAGGGACTATTAGCAGTTCAACAGTACAACATTGGGAAAGTTTCATGACAATCGGTCTATTACTATGGCTGTTATAGCGATTTTTAATAGGGTGAGTGGCACCGACCAAACTATGTATTAACATACATAGTTTAGCGAAAGATAGACTGGATTGGAATAGTGGAGAATTAAAAGAGTTAGAGTGTTGAAACATTGCAAAAGTAACCCTCAGAAAAATGGGAGCGGTAATTCCAATAAAAAGTAAAAAATGATTATCGTGTTAATTATCGCATAGTCTAGCAAAAACCGGATTGGATGAGAACAGTGGGTGTCGCCACGCGTTATACCTTGCATATAAACTAAAACATTTTCGACGTGAGAAGAGCGTCCAATTTCAAGTTAAAGGTCAGTCATACTTCTCTTCCAAGTGTTTATTGTTTTTTTTGTGGATGGGTGTAGCGAAGAGCACCGGGGATAGCTGCTCTATATATAAAGCACAAAATGTGTTTGTTCGATTTTTGCTTGTTTGTCCGAAAGCTATAGCTTCCTACACCAGTAAACCGATCTTTCTGTAATTTTCACATTTTATTACCAGATATACGGTTGGCAAAATAAGGTACTTATTTTTTGATATTCAACGTGGGCGTGGCACCTCCCATACAAAGTAAATATTTATCATCGTGTAGCTTGGTAACAGTAATAGGTAGCACTTTGAAATTTTGCACCCGTAACCTCTATATTAACATACATAGTTTAGAGAAAGATAGACTGGATTGGAATAGTAGGCGTGGTACCTCCCAGACAAAGTGAAAAAATATTATCCAGTATCTAGAAAACTGAATTAGGTAACACCTTGGAATTTCGCATCAGTAAAGCTAAACACAGGCTAAATTGGAATAGTAGTCGTGGTACCTCCCATATAAAGTGAAAAATTATTATCGTTTACGTAGGTATGGTCTTAGGAATACTCCAGAAAAACATAGGCTGATCTAGAACTCAGAATTAGGTACCCCTTGGAATTTCGCACCATTAACCCACATAGGCAAGCTAAACATAGGCTGAATTGGAATAGTGAGCGTGGCACAGTAGGATTTTGCTGCCAAAAAATACATTTTTCGAGTATAAAATATCAAAAATGTAATTATGCAGTTTTGTAGACAACTGTTTATTTAAGGGAAATACATCATTAGGTTTTTCGTTTTTTAATTTATTTTTCCAAAATAACGCGGCAAAGTCACCTAAATGAAACTCTGCAGAAACTGCCTCAGATTTTCATGAATTTCAATGGTTCGGTTACATAATATCTTTTTGCGATATATATTTACTGCAAGTACATTTTGAAAATATACTACTTCTACATAAATTAAATAAAAAAAAAATTATTGGAAAACGATAATAGTTTACAAGATGTAGTGTTTTAAGTTTTTCTTAGAAAAAAAGTTTAGCTTTATCTACCTTTGTGTCCTGGTCAATCAATCAAATGAAAGGTGGGAGTGTATTTTCTCGATATAATTAATGTAATTATCATCATATTGCATACTGTTGAACAAAGTTATAAATTTTATAAAAAAAAGTCACATGAAATTTCACTATTTCAAAGAATCTTCATACATAAAAAGTAGTGCATACTTTTAAGCTTAATTATTTTCATGTTATGAATAATAGCAACAATTTATTAAATATTATTTAACAGATATTTAAAAGAAGTGATGAATAAAAATAAATAAAAAACAAAATTTACAAATCGGACTGCAATATTCGGCTACGCCGAAATTTAAATGCCCTTTAACATTACTTTTTAACGATTATTTGCCAGGTATATAAAAGAAATGAGCAAGAAGAGAAAAGGAAAGAAAATTACAAATCGAAGTGGAACATTCGGCTATGCCGAATCCTACGTGCGCTTCACTGCCAATGTACTTTTCTTGTTATATAAAGTTTTCTATGGAAAATTTTTACAAACGGAATGATAACCTTATAATACCCTAATTACCCAAGATGAATGGCATAATAAACATCAAAATAAGAAGTTTTAAATATTTTTAAGACGTGTAAAAGTGTGAAAGAAGTTAAATCGCGACTTTTTATTAAAAAAATTTATAAAATGTATAAAATATAATATAGTTAAATCACGACTTTATATTAAAATATATTAGAAAAATTTAAAAAATGCACTTTTAACAAGAGAAGAAATCGAAGAAGTTAAAATCGCAATTCGAAGACGGTTTTTGTGAAATTTTTGCAAAAGACAAGAAGAGTCTTCAGAAAATCGTGATTACTTCTTTACAAAAAATGACACGTGGGTTTCTTACCCACGTAGGTATCAATCACAGCATGTTAGTTATTAGAAGGACTAGCAATATATTTAGAGTAAATCTTTAATTCGGGACAGTTTTACAATAGTTAATTTTACATGCCGGTTACGGTTCACAAAGCAGGACTGCAACAAACACAGATATTTTCCATTCCCTTCTTATATCGTCAGATCCTTATGTTACCAGCATAAGACTTCAACCCCATAAACTTGTTTTGGAAGTTGATGATGTCGTTAAAGATATGATAGAAGATGAATAAAAGTCTATATTTATGGTATTAATTTTGATAGTTATTCATTTTGATGTTCTGGAGAACATTAGGGGGTGATGGGCGTGGTAGCTTTTCTTGAAACTTTGTATAAATTTCAGCTTTCTAACACTGCTAATTTGTGGTAAGTTTCATGACTTTTGGTGAAGAAATAAAAATTTTAGGAGAAAATATATTTTCCAATTACATGTGCGGTAGGCGTTGGGCGTTGCAGATTTTTATGAAACTTTCTAGATATTTCAATTTCATAATACTGATAACTTTTGACAAGTTTCGTTATGATCGGTTAAGAAACAAAACTTTGGGGCGTAAAAATATTTTCGGATTATATGGGCGGGGGGCGATGAGCGTGGTCAATTTTGATAAAACTCTAAAATTTTTTTTCTTTCGTGTACCTGGAGAACTACAATAGGTAGAGTCTTGATACTTAGCACAAGTAACCCTCAGAGTAATGTGCATTGTCTAGCAATATACAGACTGGATTAGGATAGTGGGAGTGGTACCTCCCATAGAAATTAAAAATTGTTGTAGTGTTAATACGTATAGTCTAGCAAAAACAGATTGGACGAAAACAGTAGGCGTCGTACCTTGCATACAAACTAAAACTTTTTCGATGTGAGAATATCGTACGTTTTCAAGTTAAAGGTTGGTCATACTTTACTTCCAAGTGTTTATTGTATTTTTTGTGGATAGGTGTAGCGAAGCGCACCGGGGATAGCTAGTTTTACTATATTTATGGTTACCTGATACTTAATAGAATTTTATTTTAAAGGAGCACACTCAGCGGAAAATGAAACCAATAGGTAATACAAAGAAGGTAAAATATTCTGCTTCCAGTATATATTATTATTAATACGGAGCATGTCCTGGAGAGTAATGAATTATTTAAATGTATCCTTCGAACGAATTTTAGAATTCATTTTGTGTAAAGCATAAAATAATGTACATATACATTTATTGTTTTTATATATGTACACATTTTTATTTATTTTACTTATTATTAAAACTAATGGAAAAAACATTTTTAATTATTAAAAACTAAAGTAATTTCAATATTAAAAATAAGAAAAAATATTTTCAATTTGATATAATTAAAAAATAACAAATTTACATATCGCACTTAATCAACAAGAGGGTGTTAACTCAAAATTTAAAAATTTTCAGTAGAGGTAAAAAACTGTTTGTGATTACATTTTTTAAATTAATAAATTAAATTAATTAAATTAAAATTAATTAAAAAATCCGAACATATTATAGTAATCAAATTCCATTTAAAGATATATTTACACTGTTTTTGCAATTATTGCCAAATAAAAATAATAACTTTTTGTTGATATAAAGTTACTCAAGACGCTATCACGAAAATGGTCTCATATGCGGGTTTCGAGATGAAAGATTAATCAGAATACGTTAAAATTTTTACAGTAGGTGGATATTGATATTGTTGGTTGATTTCTCGCAAAAAGTGAAAACTTAAAAATTTTGAGTTAATACCCTCTTGTTGATAAAGTGCGATATGTACAAACATATACGTATGTATGTATTTATGTACATTTCTAATCTTATTAGTGCGCGTTAAAACATAAAGTGGGCTTTAAATAAAAAAGTGCAAAGAAAGAGGCCACATGGAGACGATGTAAAACACAAAATATAGGGGAAAACAAGAATAGTTGTCACACGGAGAAACAGTACACTTATTCTTCTGAAAATTTGGGAATATACATACGTGGTAACCAATGTGTAATAATTGTGTCGGATCAAATTACCTTCTACTTTTTCAGGGAATAAATCATTTTTCTTTCTGACATAATATATTATATATTTACATTTCTAGGTAATAAATGCCTATTTCCCGCTGGGATAAGAACAATATATAAAAAATTGCATTTTACCTGTTTATGATAAACTTTCCTTGAGCTAAGTAAACGTTTTCTAGATTTTAGTCAATTTTATTTTACATTCAATCAATTTTTTCTTAAGTGTTTTTGTAAAAATTATAAACATTGAATATTTAAATTTTATTACTCAAAATATTTATTAACATCCAAAATCCTACTTTATTATAATCTTTATTGCAAAATTTAATTTAATTTTAATATATTTATTCTATTTTTAGTAAAACTAGCTTTAACTTAACATTTCAAATTCATATTAGCTGTCGTAGTAACCCAAACTGATAATATCCTTTAAAAATATTTTAATTAAAAACTTAAAGAATAATATTATACTTTAACTACAATAACTAAGTCAAATAATCTTTACAAAATTCCTTACGACAACCAAAAAAAGAGAAAACAACAGATGACAAAAATAAACAGTGTTAGCTTTTGTTTGTACAAAGTATCTGATATAATTTTATTATCCTAATTCCTGTACAAAAGTCCTCTTTTTCCTATGTTCGTTTTCTTTCTCTTAATCGTGTTTGCTTCTTTATGTTTCATTTTATTGTTGGTACAAGATATAAACAAATATTGAACATCTTATCTAAGAAGCAGTATTTCCCAAACGGTTTGTCTACGAATGAATAAAATTATTCAATTTAACACACAAGGGATTTCGACATAATACTCATACGAGTATGGTTAACATACAATGTTGTCACAAATACACAATAAACTTTTAAAGTAATTGCTACTGAATATAATTTGTTTCGGTCGACACCATA
The DNA here is from genome assembly GCA_949628195.1 of Phasia obesa. Lineage (NCBI taxonomy): Eukaryota > Metazoa > Arthropoda > Insecta > Diptera > Tachinidae > Phasia > Phasia obesa. The sequence goes on from CATIVE010000499.1 coordinate 10,593, forward strand.
TTGTTTTATTCAATTTGTTTAAGTTGTAAAGCTGTGCAAAGCTATCACTTTGAAAATAATTTTTTTAACGTTACAGTCTTATTACAAATTATATTCAAATTAATACACTGATAATATTAACGAATACCTTCATCGGTTGTAGTGAAACAGACCAAGTACTAATCGAACCAACAACCCTTAGTCTGATAGAATATAATGCTACAAAGCATAGGTAGTCACAGGGGCAAACAATTTTTTGTATGTTACCTATTCAATTTATAAATTTATTAAAATTGGTTGCAGCTAGGGTTTGGAAAACGGGAATTACCGGGCGGGAAAACCTATAAACTATTTTCCAGGAAAACTTATGATAATTTCCCGGGAAACGACGAAATTTAAAATCATGAGCACATTAAAGAAAATTCAGTGGTTCTTATTTTAAATAAGCATTTCTTTTGATATTTGATCATTTATGTATGTACGAGTATATTAAATTTTCCTATTTTGAAAGTATTTTTTTATTTTTTTTTTTTTTGTATTTTACTATTTTGAAAGTAGTTTTATACTCTAATACATTAGGGGTTTTCACGATGGTTATGGAGCAAATTTGCATATTGTAATTTTGCAGTGCATATTGAAGTAGTTCATGAGCGTACTTTTTAAATATATTGTATCTTTGTACAAAGCATTTAATTCTCTTTACAAAACCTGGCAACTCATCAAAAAGTACAAAACAAGGCATATTTATCTTACTAGGTAGTGTCGTCCACCCAGCTGATTTAGTAGTTCGACATGTCAAAAGTTGTATATGTTCAGAAATTTTATAGTGTAGAAGTGAAAAGGCAATAAAACACATACAGGCCTTCTCAATTTTCTCCTATGTTTTTTGACATTTCGAACTACAAAGCAACAACAAAATGCCATGTTGTTCTTGTATTGTTGTATTTGTTTTAGGGACGCCACTACCTAGTAAAATAAATATACCTTGGTACAAAAGAAAAATAGAAAATACAAATAAAAATAGAAAAAGAAAATAAAATTATTTGTGACTTTTAAAACAAATTTATTTAAAAGTTTTCCCTTTTTAAGAAATATGTATTTCAAAAATTTTTGTTTATTTTTATTTGCATCTGAGCAAATATGCACTACTACTTTTGCTCAATGTTTTTTTAGTGAAATCGAAGCAAATTTCAAATATACATACATACATATGTATATACATATTTTGTTGTTGTGTTTATAAAAACGATGCATTTATGCTCACATTTGCATCGTTTGCACAGATGTGTTGCCACGGCCGCTATGACAAGTACTAAAAATTAAAGGGTGTTCCGACAGTGACATGTTTTTCACATATATTAACTTGTTTGGTTAATCGTCATAGGTAGACTCATGATATATTCATAGAAAAAGAATTAAAATGGCCGCTATAACAAATAACAAAATTAAAGAGTGTTCCGCTAGAGACATGATTTCTATGTAAACAGCTTTATTTTTTGAACCGTAATAGGTAGACTCTTAAATTGTTTACAGTAGATGTTGTAGTTTTTTTTGTGATGCTTTTTTTGTGTTTTGAATTTTAAAAAATTCAACTGTTTGACCCATCAGTAAGTTAGGATAATATCGATTGGAAAATTTATGCGGAACAGACCGTATAGCAGGAACAGCAAACAGTACGGAATAATAAAACTGTGGTTAAATATACATTTTAGAATTGTCGAAGACCCTCTTCTAAGTCTTACAAGTTCTTGCTCTTTTAAACACATTTATAGCAGAATTTCTTTTACTAATTTTAAGGCTTATCGATCTTTAGATAAAATATAATAAATATTTAATGGTTTAAATATAAAAGACGGTATACATACATATACATATAAAAAAGTTATTTTTTAGATAAGCAATATTTTGTTTTTATACTTCATTTATTTATTGTATTTTCAACTATTAGAATTAACAATAAGTATATTGAAAAAATAATACTTACATATATCCGATGATTTTTGTTGAAACATATTATGAATTGAACATGACTTTTTTCCCAAACTCTTTCATTCAGTTTTATGAACTTCGTAATAAAAAATATGAGTTTTTTTTCAAAACGAGTGTTTTTAAAATACTTTACTAAAATATATGAAGAAATCAATACAAAATTAGGAAAATATTAATTCTTAATATTTCACAGATTATCTTCATAGATAAACTGCAAACTGTCTTGTGGCTAAGAGTGATTTGAAGTGTCTTTCAGTGTGTTTATTTTCAAATAAAATCAAAATCATATTACTTATAAAGTAATTCATATTTTGTATCACCACAAAGTTATGAAATCAATTTTTTTCCGTGTACTCATAACTTAAAACTAAAGTAAAATTAGAATATACATACAGTGAAAACAGAACTAACGGACACCTCCCGTTGGCAAACACCTCTTTTAAACGGACAATTTTCCAAGTCCCTCTGATTTTCAAGAATTTTTATTTCTTCTAAAGGGACACCCCACTGGCCGGACGCGGACACCGTTTTTCTATAAAGTACCACCAAAATCTTATTTTATTTTTAGACAATGCCACATCTTCTCCTAGGGACTTGTCACTATTCAATGACAATGTAATTTTTCTGCCAGCAAATACTTCTTCTGTTTGTCAAACTTTGGACCAAGGAATAATTCAAAGTTATAAAGTTAACTATAGAAGTTTAATTTTGATTTACGTCATCTCAAAAAGATTTTTTAACCAAAAAAAAAAAAAAAGATTTATGAAAATTTGATATTTAGCAATTTCAGTCTGTAAAAGATAAAAGATATGTTCATATTAAAAAAATTTATCAAAAGTGATGTAAATATTTATACATATCTTAAGGATCCTAAGTACATTTACTTAGGTGCCTAAGTAGCTAAAGCACTCAGTTGTACCCATAAATTATCCGATGAAGAAAATATTGTTTATGTTAGGTTGTGTAACAGTTTATTATACAAGTTCGATTTTGTCAATGATTTTTTTAACATTTGCATATGTTTTAGCACCTGCTAACGTTATTTCTAATTACCGAAATTTCCTCAAATTTATTGGATGAAAAAATTTGTTCAAATATTTTGGGGAATCGTTTTAGTTTCGACGGTTTTGAGACTTTTTCCTGTTTAAAAAAGCTTATGCAGTTTTATAAATACTAATAGCCGCAACTGACGTGGAATGAACTTTTTCATGAACAAATATCAATAAAAACAAATAAAGAACAAATCAGATATACCAACATTATCTATTACTTTAAGATATTGGGACTTTTTAAAAACTCTAATCGTAATCGCGCAAATTTGAACTTTCAAAAGAATGAATAAAAAGAGTATTAAGACATGTATAGTGAAACAATAATGGATGAATAAAAAACATATAAAGAAAAATATGTATCACTAAAAAAGAGTTTTAATACAAAAAAAAAAAAGATTTTTTTGGTTGACTTAAAGATTTTTGAGAAAAAAATATGGTAACACTGCGTGTGAATAAAAAAATTAAAAATATTAAAAAATCGAGTTAATACGCCAATCAACATTGATTATAGAAACTAAATATTATGAACTTAAAAAAACAGTTTTATGGTAAAGAAGGTATTTTCTGGGTAATATTCTCACTAAAAAACGAAAAATTAACAAATTAAACATGCATTACTGGTGCTCCAAAAGTGCATCTTTTTAAATTTTATGTTATTTTGACATAGATATATACAGACTTTCATTCAGCACCATCTACAGTCAAAATATGTCGCTTTACGCTTAAGCAGCGTTGAAAAATATTGGAAACATATTTCCAAATTAAGAGCTGCATTTCGTCAAACCGTGCGTTTATTACGAAAAAGCACCCAAAATGAAGCGTATGATATACTCAATTTTGTACCAAAAGTTCATGAGACTAGCTTGCTAGTTTACAACAATCATGTTCTCCATTGTAGTCCAGTAGTGTCCTATTCATAAATCAGATGCTAAGACCTTACAAAATTGCACTACCTATTCTCGGCCAGAAAGCATCAAATAGGATGATCATTAGCGAATCATGGCTAATATCGGAAGGATGAACGTGCCTACTTACAAAATGAGGGGACAGGGGACTGTTTCGGATTTAGTTAAAACTCTTATTTTTGCAGCTCATTATCAGGAGTGTCTCCTTGTTGTAGTAAAGAACCCAAATTTTTTTTACAAAACCTTCTATATGATCTTAACACGCTTACTATTCGAACTATACACTAGATCTTTTTCCTATTGTAAAATTATCCTTACTAGAAAGAGACCTTTGTGCAGAACCATGAGAGTGGTTCCAAGCTACCTACAGTACAATCAACCAACTTTACCAACTCTAACACATTATTACCTAAATATATTTCATTTATTTATTTCATTTCATTTATTTATTTCAGTCTTTAGAATTACAAATTCCTTACAGATATAGGCAAGTTAAATATATTACATATTATGAAACTATAAATTATTATGAATTTTTTTTTATGACTGCAGAGAATCAACACATTTTGATTTTTATTAGATGAGTGATTACTTTGAATGTACCCACTTCTGATTGACAAAAACAATGCCTTATGTTGTGTTTCTCGTGATGGAATAGTGCGCGGCAGGGTTGTGAGATTTTTTTCACCTATTACGCCAAAACCGATGTTAAAATCACCAAAATAGTTTTTTCTTCAAATTTGTCTATAATATACTCGTATACATATTTTTTTTAATTTTGAAAATAATTTTAATAAATCACAAAAAATAAATATATTTGGAAATAGTAAAATTTGCCAAAAATGGTAAAAAAAAACACCAAAAGATAAAAATATTTAGTTTTTTATATAAAATGATTCACGAGAAAGGCACAATTTTTACCTAAAACAATTAAAAATAGTGGTTGTTATAATCAATGGAGACCTGAACACACCCGTCCTCAAGGTATTTGTCACCGTGTTCTTATTTAGAATATATTTTATGTGAATTAAATTTTTCAACATTACTAAAGATCAACAGATATGTGTAACACGCCTTATTTCAATTCATAAAATCTATAGCATCAAAATAAAATACAGCTCTCTGTATCGCAGTCGAAATTTGGTGGAATTCATTATGGAAAGCGATCTTTCTGTCCAGTAATCAGCAGCATATAAATTAATCAAACAATATTCTGAACGAACTTAAGCCTTATTTCAAAACTTCCTTTGTAATAAAGTATAAAAAATTCATTGGAATTGCAGTACGAAATAAAAGTATACTGTACATAATTAGATAAAATGTCCTAATTTTTATAATCTTTCTAAAGCAAAAATTAATAGAAATAAATTAATTCTAAATTAATAAAATTGTAAAAAATTATTATTGCTATTATTATAATTATTAGTTTTTCCCATCATTTTGTTATCTTTTTTGGACTATAAAATAATTTTATTATTAAAGTCCCAAAAACTGAATAAATAAATAAATAAAATAAATAATATTTTCTATTGTGATTGTATAAGCATCCAAAGGTATGATATGATTTATAAAAATCTTTGAGAATGGAATTTTGTTTGTGGAAAGGAAAATATGTTCGTAAAATTTATATAAAATTTCCAGTTTCCAAAAGTAAAATCATTTTTAAATACGAAAACAAATTAATTTTAAAAGTTCAAAGTTCTTAATTTTTTATTTTGATATTCATTAATTTAGTTTCAGCCAACTATTTAAAAAATTGCCATGTCGCCAAATCTAAAATTTGATCCCCAAATAAGATTAAAAATCTCCACGTTTGATAGGAAATCGCCATATCTGACAACCCTGGTGCGCGATCGAAATCAAATTTATTTTGCCTCTTATAAAGCACCATCTATTAAACGTAAAATTGCTAAATTGCAGTACGAAATGTTATTAGAACAACACATTCTTGTAACATTCTGGCCACCATCGTTTTTGAAAAAGTACGTACCAATGATTCTACCAGCCTAAAAAGCGCAACAAACAGTCAGTTTTTCTGGATGTAACGGTGTTTCGACATACACTTGAGGATTACCTTCACTCCAAATGCGGCAATTTTGTTTTGTTGACGTAGCCATTCAAAACTTAACAAGACGCCAATAAAAACATCATGATCTGATGACGACGTGTTTACAACCGAACGCTACGAAGTTCCAATACAAATGAAGAATGTCGATTTTTTTTGTCATACTTTCTAGGGGAGCAAAACCATTTTTATTGAAAAAAAATATGCTGAAAATAAATATGTAGAACAATTTTATAAATTTCTAGAAGGTTAGGCGGGGAGTTCAACAGCAAATCTAGAGAGGGTATTGCACTCCGCAGAATGACCTTTCTACTCCAATGATTTTTGTACGTCCTGTACACGTACATAATACTCACTCATACATGCAATGTTTGACGAGTTTATTAGATTGTCTCTAGGGCTCTGAATAAAACTAATAATAAATTTTGAAATCGTTTGATTTTAGATTTTTATATTTGTTAAATAAACGATAGTTTTTTCTTCGAAAGTGAATAAACTCTTTTATATCTCAATAAATTTTATTTATGCAATTCAAAGAAATCATGTAAAAGTAATACATAGGATATTTAAACAATTTAAAATCGCCATTAGTCTTCAAACTTGGGTTCTAGAAACAGTTATAGCAAAGCTACGTAAGCACTTGTTCTAGAAGCAGCCATTTTAGAACAACGTGTTTCTTATTTTTCTTATCAGGAAAAACTATTAAAAATATTAGGTTTTGCAACACAAATAGACGTTGCTAAAAATATGGTATAAAAATCAATAATCAAACAGTTAACGTATGCAGTTTATAATAAAACATATTAAATTATAAAAAATGAAAATGATCACAATTGTGAGCTCAAATGTTCCGCAAGGAACGTCGTTGTTACAGATATGGAAGATTTGTTACGTTGTTGTGTTATTATTGAAGCTTATTTAAATAAGCAATTACAAATAATTGTTCATTTTTATCAATTCAAAAACCAAAAATAAATCTAAAAAATTTTACTGTTTACGTTTAGTTTTCGATTCCAAAAATTATCACCCAATTTATGCAAACATTTGAAATTCCCATTTTACACAACAACATTTGCAATTGTCTGATGATTAATTGAAACAAACAACATTAAAAAGGCGTTCCAAAGAATAACTGTATGACTTTATACTCATATTCTTTTAATAAACTAAAATCTAGCCAATGCTTCCGAAACAGTCAAAGAATGTGTGTGCGTTAGTAGTGCGTTCCGAAGTGGATACTTACCCTGCAGATTTGAATGAGGCATTTGCTGAGATTTCACAAACAAAGAAGCATAATTTAATACGAATAAATAACATTTGAATACATATTGAGAATGATACCTTACGAGCCCAACGGGAAAAGGTAATCCATAAGAAATAATAAAAATAATGTATACTATTCTGCTTCCAGTATCCATTGCTCTTAACACGGAGCAAGTCCTAGGAAATTATTGCATTATTTCAATGTATCCTGCCAAAGAATTTTAGAATTCATAGTTTCTAAAGCATAAAATAATGTATACATTTATAATATTTATATATGTACCTACACATCTTTATTTTTATTTATTATTAAAACTACAAAAAAACATTTTAAATTATTAAAAACCTAAGTATTTTCAATATTAAATTTAACACCTAGACCGTATTTACACCTTGTAACAAACGACGAGTTTTTTTTTTCTTTTTTTCTTTTACATTTGAATTTTTTCAAAATATTTATTTTTGAAAGTTTGTTTTTTATGCTTTTCTGTGTTATTAATAAATAAACAAAAAACTGTATTGTCAACCCAGCGTATTTTATTATGATTAAGCGATTAAACATTCTTATGTATATATATATATATATATATATATATATATATATATATATATATATATATATATATATATCAACTATTTAAAAGTAATTAAAAGTACTGCGTAACTTGAAATTAATGAAAAATATTATAAAATATCAAACAAGCATAAAAAAAGTTTTTTTTAAAGGATTTTCTTGTCTATGTTCTACCAAAAGGAATGAAAATTAAAAAAATATTTCTTGTTCACCTAAAATGTTTCCCAAAGGTTAAAAGTAACCCAATTGTTCGCTACAATGTCTGTCAGTGCCTTCTATCTCTGGAACCGTAATAGTTAGAGTCTTGAAATTCTTACAGAAGGTGAACTACTGTGTTAGAACAGGGACATATTTTTCACTTATATAGCCTTTTTTATCGCAATAGTTAGGGTCCTATTATTTTCATATAAAGCTATAATAATAATTACTAAAATATAAAGAAATAGATAGTGCTGCAGTTTTCCCGAATATGACTGTTATTTTGTAAACGCGAGTGTGTAAATTTATTTCGAAAATATAAGAAATAAAAATAAAGGGTTTTGCGAGAGTGGCAAATATTTTCGAATAGTTGTAGCCTAATTCTTGAACCGGAACGGGTAGACACTTGACACCTATGCAAACTATGTACATATTTGTCTCCTAGAACAAATAACAAAACCAAAAATTAAATGGTGTTTCGATAATGACTCGATTTTACAACAATATCTACTGTAACAACAAGAAACGAAAATAAATTTAATAATAATGGGGTGTTCCCTTAATGTCTCAAAGTTGCGGAATTTGACTTTCTCTTCTTATCCTTGTAGGCAGACACTTGATATTTACACAGGGTATTTAGTACTATGCTCGTTTAGAAAAAATAATTTAAAATTAGAGGGTACCTCATAAGACGTCAACAAATTATAGACTTGAATTTTTAAAGTTGAGCTGAACATAGTTCCAAACCATACGTGTGTGAGTCTGACTCGCATTTGGCAGATTTATTTTTATTAATTTCATTTTATTTGGATAATACTTTTAATAATCTTTCCAATCGCACGCATA
>CATIVE010000500.1:0-91828 GCA_949628195.1 Phasia obesa
CACTCGCGAAGATATAGATACATATATTTACAAATCAAAACCTAACTTTTCTGTTAAATTTTAAACTTAACACTAAACATAAAACACTGTCGAATTCACACAAATTTTCACAGTAACACAATACTACACTTAATTAAATATTTTGTTTTTATAATATGTTTTTTTAAATTTTTTTTTACTATTTTTAAATTTCAGCTTTCTTCCCCCCATTTTTTTAGGTATTTTTCTTTGAATTTCAGATGTTAATATGAACCAACAGAGGGATTATTTAATTAGAAGTGCAAACAAAAATTGCTTTGTTAGGCGAGTATGAGTTTAAAAAAAAACGCCTTAACTTTACACTAACACGTAAAATTTACTTCTTTGTTTCCTTTTTATGTGGGTGAAAACTTTCAATCCTCAAAAAGATTCGGGATTTAAAATTAAATAAAAATCGTTACCTGGCTATTTCTTCCGGGGGATGTGCCTTGAACAAAGTTTTGGAATCTCCCTCTGTATCGAGACAATAGCCAGCTAGAAGGAAGAAACACAACAAACACTCAGCACATTTCAATATCTTCCCATTTTTTTACGCACTACTTTATTTTAATATTTTGTTTAAATAAACTTACTTCACTAATTTTCAAAACGTACACCTCTGAATTATTTTTGATTCTGGCTTAATTTCGTTCTTACTCCCTCTTAAATACCATCGGCAGTCTATGTTCTACCCAAAGAATTTCCCGCGATTAAAGAAAACACTAGAATGTTTTCTTTTTGAATATTATTTACTACGAGATACATATGTAAAAACTAATTTTCCCGCTCATCTTTATAAAAAAAACTACCTAGACGGTGTGTTATGTTCCCGCGGTAAAGTTTATTTATAACAAAATTATTCAAAAGATATTTTTTTTGTTTTTATAAATAATTAATAAATGTTGGCGGTTTAAGTACGGCATGGTGGTTAACTATTTATTTAATAACGTTTTTTTTTTTGTTTTTATTACCAAATTATCAATATCAACAGATCAATAGATATATATCCAACAATTTCCCATATAAAGTGGCTTTACAACACCATCGATCGGAATAGTAGCAAGAAGTTTTTATTCATTCATTAATTTAAAATAAAAGTTAAAAAAAAACAACAATTTATGTTTACTTCCAAGATAAATTAGCAATGAGGTCTGGTAACACTGATACTACTTAGTACTAAACGTAATACATGCATGCGATCAGCTGTGTTTAATTCATTTATATTACACATTTTTTTAATGGCAGACGCACATGGAAGGTAAGTACCTTTGTTAAAATTGATTTTCTTTCTTTTTTATTTATTTTCAGGAATTCTGGGCAGGCGAATCAGGGACAAAATTATTTCCGTAATTATGTATCGTTTTGATACATATCTTTTTAATATAACTAATGAAATCTTTCTTATTTCTTTCAGGTACCAATACTAACAAACAAACAAACAAACAAAAACTAACAAAAACAAAATACAACCAACAAAATATAGAAAAACACTGGGACAAGGGCAGGAGTAAGTGTCTCCATAACCAATACGCCCCTCTCGAACATTTTAAAATTTTGATGAGGGACTCGAGGCCACAGGAAAATTTGTTTGCCTCCTCCCGAACATAAGCCCCTAAGGTTCCGCAACGAAAAATTTTTTTCTGTCGCCGGAGACAGTCTGCGAGCTGGTGGGCAGGCATAAAAAATTATTTTACCCGCAACAATCTCTGTGTACTTTGTGCTTCATACCACAAATCAGGGGGGTTACTCTTTATTGTGATACGAAAGAGAAATGGTACGAAATCGAACGATTTGTACTCTTTAAAGCGTTTACGCGTATCTTTTTCGCAAAGATGGCAGCACCACACTCTGTAATGCGAAAGCGTATGTCAAACTCGTTCGATAAGCCCAAATATTTTGCGATAGTAAAAGAGCAAGCGCAAAGGAAGAAAACATCTAAATATTTCAAAAATGTGTTTTAATTGATATCTAAATTGTTATTTTTAGGGAAATCAAAGCCAAATAGTTACAAATAAAACAACGACAGTTTTTAATTTTAGTAGATAGTGATTTGGCCATGAAACAGTTGCTGCAAGTTAATGCCTAACAAGCCGGAAGCAAAATGTAGCACAAAATATTTAGACAATCTGATTGAGATCATGTAAGGGATATATCTGGTTAAAAAATGTACATATATTGCTATTATTTATGTAAAATATGATACTATGTAAATATTTGCGTCGATTTCCTGTAGATCTTTCAGTAACGGAAAAAGTTAAAATAAAGCTAATGAATTTGAAAAAAAAATCTATAACAGATTTATTACACCAGCGTTTATTTATTGAAAGTATATCGAACATATCTGCTTGCAACTCGTTTCAAGTTTATTTACGTCTTTAAATCATAATCCATCAATATTTATATGTAAATTCAACCGGATTAACTTTTGTTTACATATTTTAAACTGTTAATGTTGCCACTTTTTCAAAAATTTTGCGAAAGGTGTTGCGAAAGTAATAGAGAGTACCGATTTGCTCTCTTATCGCCTTGAGCTTACGTATCGAAATTGCTTTCGCATCGCAATAGAGAGTAACCCCCCAGACCAGATATGAAATTGTGATTGTGTACTACATTTTTGAACAAATTGTGTGAATATGGGTATCAATATAAAGCTTTTGGAAATATCTATCAGGTGGTGCTAAAATTTAACCCATTAAGAATCGGTGACATTTTTTTATGAAATTTTATGCATAGTACGTAGGAAAATTTTAGTAAGCGAAGCCGGTGTTGGTCATACCACAGAGGAGAAGATCCTTGTGTCCGGCCGAAGGCCGGCAATGCAGGAAATCTTTAGTAAGCGAAGCCGGTGATGGTCATACCATAGAAGAGAAAATCCTTGCGCCCGGCCGAAGGCCAGCTGTGCGAAAAACCTTTAGTAAGCGAAGCCGGTGTTGGTCATACCATAGAGGAGAAAATCCTTGCGCCCGGCCGAGGGCCGGCTGTGCAAAAAACCTTTAGTAAGCGAAGCCGGTGTTGGTCATATCATAGAGGAGAAAATCCTAACGCCCGGCCGAAGGCCGGCTATGCAGGAAAGCTTTAGTAAGCGAAGCCGGTGTTGGTCTTACCATAGAGGAGAAAATCCTTGCGCCCGGCCGAAGGCTGGCTATGCAGAATAACTTTAGTAAGCGAAACCGGTGTAGGTGTTCGATTTGAGGGTTTTATTTGTTGTTATATTTAACCGACTTCAAAAAAGAAGGAGGTTATCTATTCGACTGAATGTTGCTTTTTTTTTATGTATGTAACCACAGAACTCAGCCATTTCTAAACCGATTTTAAAATTTTTCTTTATTTGAAAAGTTATGCTTTCATTTTAAAAACAGTATTATATTAAAAATTAAAGGGTTTCCCCATACAACATACATGTTTTTTACGTGTATTAAGAACCGTAAAGGGCACCAAATTAAAATTTTAAAAAATTGCGTGTCGCTATAGCTCCCAACAGCAGAAATTAATAAAAAAATAAATTTAAAGGGTGTCCCCATAGGGGACGTAATTTGACCTATTTGAGCCTATCTTTTGAACCGTTATAGCCAAAACCTTGAAAATTTTACAGAATGTCGATTACTACGACCGTTATAATTAAATGTATAAATATTCAATTTTTTAAAGGGTGCTCCAATAGTTCATTTAATTTGATGTATGTATATGGCTACACTTTTGAACAGTTGTACACAGACCGCTGAAATTTACAAAGTTAAGTCCGCTATAACAAAAAGTATAAAATTTGAATTTGGAAATAAAAGGGTGTACCAATAGTTAATGTAATTCTATGTATGTGGCCAAACTTTTCAACTGTTATAGACAGACAGCTGAAATTTACAAGGAACCTGTATTGCAAAGTCCACTATATCAAGTATACAATTTGAATTTAGAAACTAAAGGGTGTCCCCATAAATTATGTAAATTAATCTATTTGGCCCTATCTTTTGAACCGTTAAACACAAACACTTAAAAATTAGACAGAATATCCACTACTTTCTCTGGTATGATAACAAGTATTAATATTTGGAATTATAATGTAAAGGGTGTCCCAATAGTTCATGTAATTTGATATATATGGTTAAACTTTTTAACCGTTATAGACAGATAGTTGAAATTTAAAAAGAATCTTTGTGGCCAAGTTCTCTATAACAACAGGTCTTTAATTTAAAATTGTAAATTAAAGGGTGTCCGAATAGGTGATGTTATTTGATCTATGTGACCCTATCTTTGAAATCAGGCAGAGGCCTGAATGGTGTCCCCATAAAAGACGGATGCTGGTGGAAATAGCTTAAATTTTGAACAGTAACAGGTATATGCTTGACATTCACATAGTCTTTACTTTTTTCAGCTAACTTTGGCGCATCTATTATTTGGTTTAAATCTAATTCTTACCGATTACTTCTTACATTTTTAGTTTATAACTGGTGCCCTTCTATCTGTTTTGAAGTCGGTTTTTTGCAAAAATTATTTCCTTTATTGATTCATTTAATTGCTTTCTATCACATTTTTTATTACGTATTACTGTACTTAATAGATTAAAAATTTAAAAAATAAAAAATTGCGTTGGCTCTTTATGGGTTAATTAAAAAAAAGTTTAGCATCACCTGATAGATATTTCCAAAAGCTTTAAAATGATACCCATATTGACATAATTTGTTCAAAAATGTAGTGTAAAATCATAATTCCATATGAAAAGTTCAGAGGCCCATAACTCGGAAAATAAGGGCGACTGCCAAATTTTTTATTTTACATTTTTTTTAATAATTTAAATAAAATTTTAATATTCAAACAGGTTTTTACCATACGAAGAATAATTGCCCTGAGTTGGCAGGTCTTTTTTTTACGAAAAAATATATTACAAGTTTAATTTCAAAATTTTTTAATATTTATATGTAACTTTTATTTTTTCAATTGCAGTTTTCTAATAGCGTAGACAGATGACAGAGTTAAGGTGCATTAACAGTCTTAATTCAAATTAACTTGTGTGTTAAAATGACATGATGTGTTTTCCTGAATACTATCATATCTGAACAAACAAGTAAATCGGCAGCAGCAGTTATCCATATCAACCACAAACTATTATATTTAAAATATGTTAAAAATTCTTTAAACTTTTGATTCTGTTAGACAATTAAAATACAATTGTTTGTTTGTTTTTATACGTAAAACCTTTATTTCTTACACAGCTTCGAAATACTTGTTAAACAAATAATTACAAATAGCAAAACTAAATACAAAAAATATATATTTGTTTTTAATCATCTTTAACACTATATACTCTCATTGATATTGTTTTATTCAAATGAAAATATTATGTAATCAATTGTTAGTTTTGTTTTTAAATTTTGTATAATAATTGAGCATTTAAGAGTTAATCTAAATAATGAAAACATTAAATATATTATATTTATATTATTTTTGTGACCAATATTATTTAAATATTTTGACAGTTAAGACAGTTTGTATGTTTTAACGATACTTGAAATTAAATTAATTAAAATAATTATTTAAATAAGAACAAAAAAAATATTTATTTATTTATTACCGAACTACCTTACAATTAAAATTATAAGATAATATAAAAAAACAAAGAGCTTTAGCAAAATCGGCCGTTAGCTCTGCATTTTATAAATACAAAACAAACAAAAACAATAAAAAAACTTAAATTAAAAAATTTAACAAATCAATTAAAAAAAATAGTACAAGAAAAATATTAAAACAAAGATTTAAATTTAATACTATACTTTATAGGTACATACATATGTATAAAGAACTTATAAATATTTTGAGTCAGGCAAAAATATACAAATTTATGTATCTATAAAAATGAAAACTTTAACAAATAAATATTCAAACCGAAAATAAATTCTTTTATTTAAATTCAAATAAAGTAAAAATGTTTTTTGTTACTTGAAGATAAGATGATTAAGATTTTAACTTGGGCTTCATAGGCGTAGTATTTTCAAGTGGTGCAACATGACAACCCATTGGAGCGATTAAAACATCAACCGATCCATTTGCCATTTATTGCTTGCAATTCGTTTTCGTTTCTGTCTTTTTCACAAAACAACGTATCGTTTTCATTTCATAGCTTGCGTACAATGCGATAATACTAGCGGCCCAATTTACCTTCAATGAAAATGCAATTTATTAGAGGTATGTATTTATAACACAGGGTATTGAAATTGTTTTGCTTACCTTAATTTTTATCGATTAATACGCATTTATATAATAAGGCAATCGCGGCTGATTAATAAGATCAAAGAATACTCGATAAAAGCATGTGGATCATTGCTTGGCTCACGTATATATTAAAACTTTCCACCAAATCCATTAACTGAAACGAGCAATTGTTAAATCGATACGAATGCATCCAAATTCAGTATATAAATATATTTATTTATATAATTGTAAAATATATACATGTATATATTATCTATTAAGTTTCCACCATAATATTCAAAAACATTTCTTTGCAACTTTGTATATGAAGCTAACGTGCACTTCGCCGTTAAAATCCAAAAGAAAATATGAAAACTGAAAATAAATTTTCTATTTAAATTCAATTAAACTAAAAATAAAAATAAATTTTCTACTACTACCGGTAAAAATAACTGTTAAATAAATACAGGAGTCCTTAAGTAAATTTAGTGCAGCATCATATAAAATTAATGATTATGTGGTGTAGCAAGCTTTCGTGTTGACCGAATGTTGGTACGAATGCAACGTGAACCAATCCCTTGGCATTTTTGCTCCTGATTTTTTTACAAACGATACGAAGGCGTATTTGATTTCATATTTTGAGAATAGCGTGTAATGAGCCAGTTAAGTTAAGCTTTCGGTTTCTATTTCAGGACTTAGATCTCCCGCAAAAACATTATGTGAACTAGTGGCACAATTTACCTAAAATTAAAATGCAATTTAGTTTCCGTATATATAACAGTATATTCAGATTGATTTGCTTACCATATTTTTTTTATCAAGAAATAAACGTTTATTCATTGCTATTAAGGCGGTCGTGGTTGATTAATAAGATCAATAACCATAGGGATCATTGCTCATGTAAAATTTTACAACTTTTCAATGAACCCATTTTACTAAAAATGCAACTAAATACGAAGATGCATCAAAATTCCCTACACACATTTTCGGTTGTAGTTATAAATTTTTGTTGCAGATTTTTGAATTTCTTTTACTAATTTAGTATTTTGTTTGATTGTAGATGATTTAGTTCGTTTGCTGACAAACACTCTTATTTATATTTATGAAATATAGTCGTATACTGTTTTAGGTTTTCGTTTTAAATCTAAGGGATTCCACACGAATCCCTTAAAACGTTAGATTTGGTTTGAAATAATATTATAAATTATCATATCATAGGGCATCGACGGAATAATCTTTTTTTCTCACCGCCATTAACATGTACAAAGACATTTCCTTATGTTCTGGTTGCTAACGTGCACTTCGGCGGAGAACCATTCATGTAATGTACATAAGCATCTATGTATATTGCACAACCCTTATGAAGTCACATACATGTATAAAATTGTTTACCATAAGAAATCAAATAATTTAGACGGGACTCCTCCTCTACCAACTGCATTTGTGTCCAAATTTTCCTTGAATTCTCTTTAACATTGAGACTTTTTGAACAAATGCCACTTAAAAAACTTCTATTACCATTTTTTTTCAACTTTATGATCATGTTGTATTATTGCAACTTTTAATCGGCTTTGCAACAACCGTAATATATTTTAAAACCTTTTAACGAAATTATTGTACAAGTTTATTTTTAATATTATTAAGAAAATATAATTTTTGTTAAAATTTTGTTTCCAATTTTTTGTTTACTTAATTGAAAACATATGGTAGTAATGGCAACATATAGCTGATACTTCTTACTCATTGCTTTTATTATCTTTTTATTTACTTTATCGAAAACTGCAAGTACAAATGATAATGTACTTTTTTAAACGTCACAAGTGGGTAATCTGGTTAGTTATCTGTGATTTGCATAATAAATTCACTCTGCTTTCTGCCTTCATACAGCTTTGTCCAGTACAAGTACCGGACGGGTTTAAGTTTTTTGAAGATATTTTGTGGAGTTTAGTTAAAAATAGCCTGCGTTTATTTAAATTGTTCATAAATGAACAATTTTTATAATCTTAGAAATAAGATTACTTCAATACATATTTTTTTCAAATAACATGAAGTGTTTACTTTCATTTGACGTTCACAGTATAAATATTTTACACGGGATTTTCGACATGCTTTATTAAAAATAGCGGTATTACAAATGCGGTGCAAAGATAAACTTAACAAACACCAACAAAAGATAAAGTAATTATAAGAGAATGTGTATGAAAAGAACAACAACTCTACCGTTAGTATAATATAAGGTCCAAAGAAAAGAAATTTTGCACATATAATTATTTGACTGAAGTCATAATTACAATATACATAATATATATGTACATACTATTTTTACATTTATGAAATTTTTCGTATAAACAAGGATAGCTTTTTGTTTTGCTGCTAAACAATTTCTTAAAACCATCAACCCGATGTTCTGCCATTCCGCCGAAGTTGTGATTGTAAACGCCTATCAAAAATAATAAAAAATAAAATCTTACAAATCCTTCTATATTGTAATTTTTCAACTTGTCGCGACAATAAGACAACAGCTAATAAGTAGTTGTAAGATTGATGTGCTTAACAACACATAGAAACACATGTTGTAAACGATAATCGCTGTAAATTTTCATAGACAACTAAAATTGTGACACATGTGATAAGTGTTGTAAATCATAATCGCAAATCAAATGTACAACACTAAAATAATTAATGTTGTGAACGATAATCGGGGCCTACATTTCCACCTTGATACCTTTTTGGCACAATCACCTCAGGAATCGGACGAACAAGGAGAGAGGTTCCACCAGGTGACCATGCCAATGAAAAAGCGATTCAAAGGCAAAAAATTGGATGCAGCTAAACACGTGTGGGTTGAACCCCAAATCCGTCAATATTGACTATTAACGAAGCAATCAGGTGAAGATGTACCTTACTCTATGGTTAACATGTTCGAGGACGCTAACAATTTCAGGGAGTTGCAAATACACATTGATGTATTTTTGAAACTAGTTGTAATAGCTGAATAGCATTCACGTCGCTTTGCATCACTATGAATATGAATGCTAGAGCATTCACATCCGCGAACGTGTTAAGTTGTATTTGTCTCATAAGGTGCCGCCAACCTTTGATAGTTTTAAATAAATTTTTTTTTTGGTTTTAAATTAAATGGCCAACACTAAAAGGTTATATTGCCAGGGTCTGTAAACAATTAAGAGTTTTTTCCGGAAAATCAAACTGACGTGTACCTTTGCACAGCAAGTAGGCTCGCCAGGCTGGAACGTTGGTATATGGCCTTAAATCTTATATAGTTATATTTTTTGTTTTATTTGTGGGTTTTCATATTTATTATCATTTTAATTTCAATAAAACTAACCCTAAAATAATGCAAAACATCAAAACTTGTTATCCATCGTTATTTTATAACTTTTTTCACGTTTTAATACCTGAATGGGGTATAAAAACATGAAAAATATTTTTTTAATTTCCTTTTTTTCGTTGTTTTAGTAAGATGGGGATAGATATGATATTGTAATGACTTTTCTTTTAATAAAACTTATTTAATGTACTATGGTATGGTCCTTTTATTTCTATAATGCGGTTTTTGCAGATAGAAATGGATTGAAATTTACTTAATTTCAATATATTTTGATCTGCGGCATTTGGTTTGGCGGCGACTCTTACCCTACTCTAATCTTGTTCAAACTTTACAATAGACTTAACAATAGCAAATGACAACTTTTGATCACTATTAAATATTAAAATTAAAAAAAAAAAAAATATTATTTCGTTCCACTCTAGTGTCCTAGAGTATTATTTGTCTCCACCAGTATTAATCTTAGTTATTTTTATTGGTACTACAACTCAACTTTCTCACAACCAAACTTTTTTTTAGTATTATGACATACAACTGCTTTTTTATTAAAATTGTTATGGCGTTAGCAACTTAAAGTATCAAATTAGACAGAAGAAAAACAACTCTATAAGAAAATTAGAAAACAAGACAAAGGTGTTTTATGTGTTTTACTATAAATAACATATTTGAAAACGGATATAGTAAGTAGAGATTTATTTTTGAAGACGATTCGGAAGATGTTCTACGTAACAAAAAAGAAATCGTGAATTGCCCAATGAAAATTAAGAAAAATAAATGAGTTTAAAATGAGTAAGAAATACAAAACTAAAGTAATTTTTACAAATGGGAGTTACCAAAAGTAGTAGCAATGATTTAAATATAGGACTAACTCAACCTATGATGAAGATCAAATTTGCGGGATCCAAATTGGGGCTTGCCTCGTCCAGTATCGGAATGCATTTCCATCAGTTCTACAAGTTTTTCAAACTGTTGTTTTATTGTAACTTTTTATTTTTATATAAATTTGTTCGAAATCCGTGAAGACAAAATTAAAAAACTTTACGTACGCGCTTTACATTTTCGTAAATAATTCACTTGAAACAACTGCTACCGATGAGTTGTAATTTTTTAATACTTTTGTTAACCGCACTAACACTGGGTTGTAAACTGTGATACTACAACAGAGTTGTACACAATTCAAATTCAATTTAAAAATGTTTGACAAGTTGAGTTGTAATTGATAATACCAAATTGGAAAATTTCAACTAAAGTAAAGTTGAGTTGTAAACCGTAAGTAAGGCCTAAGTCTTCCGTGAATTTTTGGACACTACTATAATTCTTCAGGATGTAAGAGAACTAATTTTTGTTATGTATTAATTAATTGCCTTTGAGAAATTTAATTTCAAATTATTCATGTTTAATAATGGATTTTTTGTTTTGTGGTTTTTAATTTTAATTTTTGCCATTACTACAGATAAATACCAAAACATACATTCATACGTACATTAAAAAAAAGTATACTAAAAACGCATTCAAACTGTTCTAAAAAGATATTTTTATGTTAATATGTATAATAAATCATTTGGGTCACATACAAATAATCAAGTTGCTAAAAGATAGTGGTAAATTGAGTAGTTTAATCTATTAACGCATAATTAACAATGTACAATACTACATACATTTTTTGTGGAAAGTTGATTGTTGTTTTTATTATTTTTGTTTTAATTCTTACTTAATTTTTAAATATTTCTTCTATGATCATTTTAATTTATGTAAAATTTAAATGTCTTATAGGTCGATGGATGGATGGCAACCCAACCTCCTCAGTTGTCTTGTCAGTTGCCGAACTGGCAACTAAAAGTTGTTAATTTCAGGCAACCATAAATTTTGAGTTTTTTTTTCACAGATTAAAAAAAGGCGGTAAGGCTGAAGAAAAGTAGGATTATTTTTCGTAATATTTTGAATTTTTTTAAAAGTTTATATATTTAAAACAAAATACATAAGTAATTCCTTAAATTGAGGATTACAAAATGGTAAAAATAACAAAAATTCTCGCTCTTTCAGCATTTAATATAAGAAAAGGAAAATAATCGACATGTTGCCTTTTGGAAATAATCATTTTATTTATTTTATTTCTTTTACTTTGAATTACTTTTTCCTTGTTTATTTATTAAAAACTTTTCGATTATTTACATTTATTTCCAGTTGCTATACTGTCAATATGGCAACTGAAAAAAAAACTGTCGTACGTAATACTAATTTATTTGCCTGTTGCGTTGCCTTTTGACGCAACTAAAGTTCAGTTGCCATCCATAATCGACCTATTAATTTTTCTTTTTTGTTTAAATATACAAACTAACTTTAAAGTTTATTGAGAAACAAAAATATGTATTGTATGTGTGTTTATAGTATAAAAATGCAAACAATCAAAGTATAACTTGTTTAAATTTTTTCTTTCAATTTGCGATCGACGTATGTGTATTCCGTGTTGTAGTTTCTATTTTATGTGATCTTTTTCTATGTATGTATGCATTGTATTGTATGAAAGAAGTGATATTATAAGATGAGAACGAACTGCCGTAAAGTTTTGTAATCATTATACATTCATACTTCGTCAAACATCCATATATAAACAATCTTTAGAAGTATTCAAAAGTGTCTCGTAATTTATATTCATTTTCATTTGTCTGTTTTCGTATTACTTTAAAACAGAATTTGTATAATTTCTAATTAAATTATTCGTCTTGCATGTCCTCTGGCAATTCATGAGGGTTAAGCATTCCAGGTATATTACGTTGCATTAGCATCTTATTTGCTTGTGCCTCCCGAAGAGCTGCTTCCCGTTCTTCCAAATACAAATCCGAATCGTCTTCTCCAGTAACTTCCTATTAAAAAAGTTGTTTGTCAAAGATTTAGAAATAATACTTTTTAAAAACGGTTGTGTTAACTTACTCTTATTTGTATTAAGAAGTCTCTCAAATGCTCTTTAAATGCTTGTACATTTTCATCTAAATTAAAAAGACCGGTGACAAAGACTTTAATTTGGTTGTCTGTTAAATGGCTGAAAGCCGATTTGAGCAACGAGGCCACATACTCTTGAATGAAAATAGTATTATCCGGTATGGGACCTAAATTTACAGTTATTTTATTGTTTTCGACTAACGAAAACATGTATGCCAATATAATGGCATGATTTCCAAGACCAGCTGTGTGGGATGTATCAGTAACCACTGAGAATATTTGCATTAATATATCTGTAAAGTACGTCTGATAAAAGCTCTGTGCTGCCGATGGATGTTGTTCCAAATTTTGTAACATCTAAAAAAAAAAAATTAATAATTACATTAGTTTAATTATATATGCAAAGACATTTGTTAATCAATAATTCAGGGAAGGTTTATTACATTATTCTCCACAATTAAAAGTTTTCTAAACAACAACATCCAGAACTTTTAGAAAAGATTTGGTTTGTTACAAATGTTAATGGTTTCAAGATCGTAAGCCAACCAACAAGAGCGTAAAACGTGTTAGTTTGTTAGTCTCCTATCGGACAAGACCCCAGGTGGCAGATAGGGGGATCGTATGTCTAAATTCCCAGTAGCACATCTGAATTGGCTCGTGCAGGCCTGAGCTGTGTTGTGCAGTTGCACAAGGCTTAGATACTGCAAGGCGGTACAGTTTTCTCCTTGCAACTCCCCGATCAGTATATCGATATACCCATGAGGGATATCATGACTGGCTAACTGTCCATGTGATCGATTTCATCCATCGTGATCATACCGAGTAAACCACATGACACTGCGTCGATTCATCCGGAGAGGAAATACAAACAAATTACAAACAAAACCCCGAAAAATCAAAAGAACAATTGGAAGGGTTGCAAGGTAAAGGCGTGGGTAATGGTAAAAGTCAAGTCAAGAAATGCGGACATAAATGAGCCCGAGAAGTCGGAGACTACAGAGAGTTCACAATAAGACTCATGTCTGATTGGAGACCTCTTCGAACGTCTGGGTTTTGAGGATGATAAAGCTGTGCATCTGGATTCTGATCCAGACGACATCGACGTCATTTATGATACTGTTGGAAATAGTGAAGGTGGTTCAGGTTATCTTCCACCACACTAAAGCAGCGACTGCTGCATTATTTCTTCGTCTTGAGACGAAGACGTAGCATTAGTCTAAGAGGCTTGGATCAACAATGGCGTAATATGTGGACTTAATGGTTACAAACTTTGTATGCAGCTACAGGTAATAATATAAAAATGTTAGATCCCGAATCTTAGCAATAGATTTAATATCTTTACTTTCTGATTACTGTGAAGCTACGGTGACTGCAATATTGAAAATGGCAGAATACGCTGTGTGAATTACCCCTCCTACATGCCACACGAACAGAGGGACCTTCCACCCAACATCCTGATTCACAAAATGGCTAGAGCGGCGAAGGCTCCGTCCTAACAAGAGAGATGAGTCACCATTTAGAATTTTTAGTTAACGAAACTTAGAACTGGTTTTCACAAAGTTACGAGCGGCCACAAAGCTTTAAATACATTTTTAAGTCATAAATGAAGGACAGGTAAAACTACTTTTTTTTTTGTTAAAAAATTTGTAATTGTTACATGTATATATGTATTTACCCCTATATTCCTAAAAAATAAAACTTATTTAAAATGTATTTTATAACAACTTTTGTATGAAAAATAGATTTTAAATATATTTTATTTTTTATAAATATGGGGGTTAGACAGGAACATTGGTATAGGGCAAAAACTAATTTTTTGTATAACCCATGAAATAGTGATTAAAATTTGTCTGTGATAAAACTACATCTTGAGGTACCGTAGAGGCCTTGAACATAATTTGTTGTCTTTAAGTCTTATATAGTTATATTTTTAATTTTATTGGTGGTTTTTTATGTTATTATTCCAATTCCATTAAAACTACGCCTAAAATAATGGAGAACACAAACATTTTCGTTGTTTCTTTATAAGCTAGTCCAGCCTAATTTCTTTAATGTAAATAAAACAATAATTTAATCACATTTTCCCGACGTTTCGTCAATTTCTTGTTGATTTTATCAAGGGGAATCTATTTAATTAAGAAAAACAAAACAGTACAATCAAACCACTCTTACATTAGATATTACAGTGCAACACGGAAAAAAATAACCATATACGGACACCACTACGTGATAAAAGACAAAAAAAAAGACCCCTATCGATAGTCTCGCCATTCGATATTTTCGTTAGTTTGATAGAAAACTATCGATAGTATCGAATTTTTTGGGAAAGTTAGGTTCCATAATTTAAATGACAAAGTATTCTGTATTATTAACTCCATCAACTTAATTCATCAAGTTTTGAAATAATTTGAGTTAGTTTAATAAAAGAAAACTAATATATTAAACGATCTTAAGTAAAGTCCAGAGTTGTTTTATTAAAAAAAGATAATACACAAAAAAAAAAAAAAAAAAATACAAAAATATGAAGCATATATAACTTAGCATAAAAACAAAAACCCATTTATAAATCATTTTTTACAACGCATTTTGAGATAAATTTTCTAAAAAAAATTGTACATACACTATAAATACTATGTACTCGTATATCACATATGTTGTGCATATGTAGGCTGCCCAAGGAATTATTTTCTTCTTTCAGATTCTGTCGAAGTTGCTGGTATGCATAAGTAACGTAAAACACTTGACTTTGTGAGTGACATCTGATCAAAATTGTTTTGTGAATAGATATAACACTGTATAAATTGCTTAATTAACTATATAATTTACCTTCCAGTACTGCAATGGGTCTATTTCTAATGGTGAATTTTCATTTACAACTAACTAATTGCCAATTTATTAATTTATTTTTTCAACGATAGTATTGCTATCGAGAAAAAAACTATCGATAGTCTAATGAAAACAAAATTATCGATACTATCGATAGTACTATCGATACTATCGATTATCGTGTATAACCTAAATTGTTTGAATAATTTGAAAATCGACATCGAAATAAAGAAACTGCACGAAAAATTAACAAATAAATTTTACATACATTTGACGAAAAAAAAATATCCATATACGGACACCACTACGTCACAAAAGACAAAAAAAAAGACCCCTGTCTCCCAGTTTTGCCCAAAGTCCTCCAGGATTTTTTTATGGGCCCTCAAAGATGTGGGGCCTCGATGTCATTTTTGCAAAAAAAAAAAATGATCATTTACTCAAGCTCATATTTTGCAAACCGTTTGGAATTTTGATATACTCTCTGAGGCAAAGTTGTAGCTCTTGTCATAAAGAACAAAAATTGTTAACATATAACAAGTTTTTCACTTTCGCGGCTACCTAAACGGTGTTAAGAATCATTCCTAGGAAGTTCATATGTTCTAGAAAATTGTTTATTGAGATCTTAGGTTCATTTTTGTAGTTGATTGTTTCCTTGAATTTTGAACCGTTTGCTACCTATGGATCTGAACAGGGAAAAAAGGTAAAAAAATTTAATTTTTTAAAGTTTTTTGCGATTTTGACCTTGAGATGAAGATTTTTTATATTGTAGTTGTCAGAGATAATATTTTTCCTACATGCTTTGATAAGTTATAGCACGGAACTTGTACTGAAGAAATTATAGGTCTAAGTGGGGTTTCAGGTTTATGTATTTTAGGTAATCCATATATTAATGGAGCTGTGACAGCTGAGCAAAGTAAATGTTTTTTGAGCCATCCGTCTATATGTATATTGATTTTTGTGTAGGTCCAGGATAATCTTGTTGTTTTCTTTTTGAAGGTTTGCCGTTGGGTCTGTCCTTAGATTACGTTACGTATTTTTTTCTTCTAACAATGCTTCCATTTTGCTTCTGTATTCATTTTCATACAAAGCTACAGTTTTATTGCCTTTATCTGCTTGTAAAATAATTATATTTTTATTTTGGCGTAAATTTTTTTTTGTTTTATTGTAGACCGTAAGAATAAATTTTTTTTGGGTTCTTTTTCATTTTTCTTTTAAATGTTCTGTCGTTTGCTACTTTAGTTCTTGCTATGTCTTTTGATTTGCTTTCATTGTCGTTTATAGCTTGTATGCATTGTTCAACGTCTGCGATAACGTGTAGTGTGTAGTGGGTAGAAATTCCGGTCATCTACTGGTAAGGTGAATTTTTTCCCCAACGATAATATCCACTTAGATTCCATGGGAATATATGTTTCCGTTTTATTTTCAAACCAATCTTTGTTAAAGTTAAGTTGTAGTGTGTAGTGGGTAGAAATTCCGGTCATCTACTGGTAAGGTGAATTTTTTCCCCAACGATAAGATCCACTTAGATTCCATGGGAATATATGTTTCCGTTTTATTTTCAAACCAATCTTTGTTAAAGTTAAGTCCATGTATTTTAAACTGTTTTTCTTTCAGTGTGTCCAATTTTTCGTTTTGTTGGTCTCTCACTGTTCTAGTAATATATTTAATTCTATTAGCTTGTCTGTTAATAAAAGCTTCGTAGTCTTCTCTTATCAACATCTTTTCCATTCCAACTTTTAAATGGTGAATTTTTCTTTTGATAATTTTAATATTAGTATTTGTCTGTGATATTTCGTGATTTAGGATTTGTTTACGGAAATTATATGTTACCTTTTTTAATTTTCTTTTTATTGTCGTACATTTAAACAGTTGTGTTACCTGTGTTGTTGTGTTTTGTGTGTGGTTAGGTATTATACCGTAGCTTCTACATGTTAATATAAATTTCAACCTATTTTCCTGATGTGTGAGCCTTTTAACTTCGTTGCAATATTCTTTTAACGTACTGCATGTCTCCTCATCATATTTGAATGTTATATGTTTAAAGTAGTCTTTCATGTTGTTGTTTTGTTGTAGATATTTCTTAAATTAAACATTTGTTTTCCATCGTCATTTTATAACCTTTATTTTTCATGTTTTAATACCTAAGTGGGGTAATAAAACATGAAAAATATTTTTGTTAATTTACTTTTTACTTTACCATGCGTAGGTATTATAAGGTAAAGTATAGTAATAATAAAAAAATCGAGGTCGGGATTTCGACGGATTTATACGTTTTGAGGTCTCCTGAATCCATTTTGACTATTTTCGTCATGATGTCTGTGGGTATGTGGGCGGATGTGTGTATGCCACTACTTACAGGTCATACCGTTTGACATATCAAAATGAAATTTAGTATGTGCCTTTGGTATATGGAGTTGAAGAGTTGTATAGTTTTTGGGCATAATCGGGAGGGCAAGGGGTAGTTTCCGTACCCCGAAATTTTGTGAACGCTCTACAGGTCATAGCGTATGACATATTAAAACGAAAAATAGTAATGTAAATTTTGTGCATAATCAGGAAGGGGCAAGGGATTAGGTTACGTTTTGTGGCACAGGTTGCCGAATCTATGATTAGAAACCGACTCACTTTGGTCCTAGTGGTCCCGTTGTGACACCTGAAAGAGGGACAAGCAGGGGGATCCTTAGGATGCCTGTGGATCCGCACTTGGCTTATTTACAAACCATCCCGAAACCCGGACAAACGAATTTATCCTGTTGACGTCGCAAGGTGCTGCAGCCTCGGGCTGCACAGAAGCCCCGCCCTTTCAGCGGATAGGGCTGGGCAATGACAGAAGAGATGCTTCACCGTTTCTGCCTCCTCCTCGTCCTGGCAACTTCTGCAGAAGTCATTATATCGGAGATTCAATCTCGTTCAGGTTACCGAAAAATTTTGACAATGCTTAATCTTCTTTCTGCTAAAAATGTGTTAAAACAAAACAAAGAAAGTGTGATTCCACTTTTAACTACATTTTCAAAAAAAAAAAAAAAAAAAAAAAAAAACGAATTAATTGACACTATTAACTTTCAATATAACAATATTTGGGTAGAAATAATACAATAATGGGTAGAAACAAATATCAACAACACTATATTGAACAGAAGTTTTCACTTACAAAGATTCTGGTGGAAATAACCCATTCCAAGAATTGGCAGAATTTCTACGCAGACGTAGAAAGAGTATTTAACCAACTAAACCTAGTCAAAAACAAACTACGAAATATACTTATAACTATTACTGTTAACGCTGTGCTTCATGTCAGGTAAGTTCCCAACTGGTTTTTAACACTTTTACATGTTATATTTCTTTTTAACAACTTAAATAAAAGGGGCAAGGAAAGTACTCTAATTTTGACAACAATTTCAAGAAGTTAAATCATAAAATATTTTTCATTTTCCAATTTTGCAAATAAATATGGTCTCAAAATAAGTAACAAATTGTTGAAGAATTAGAGTGAGCACCAATATTAAATACTTTAGGAATACTTATGGCGTTTTCTTTTTTGAAAAAATATTTGCCTTTTTGATAAGTAGTACTTGAAAAGTGTGACCTTTTTTATGATTTCAAAAGAACACAAAAGCAAACTGATTTTATATTTAACTTTTATGCCTATTTGACGTATAAAATAAAATATTTTACCTGGATTTGGTGCGACATATTTAGAAAAAAAACATGATGTTTATGCACACTGATATTTTTTGTAGAAAAGAAATTTTAAATAGTGTAAAATTTAATAAGTGTAAAATATATGCAACATTTTTGTCAGAGACGAAAACGCCATTAATCTAATGTACTTTGTATTTTATGTTATAGTTTTATAGTTTTATAGTTTGTATTTTATGTTCTTACTGAAAATAAATTTTTCATTCTTTGTCAAACTTTCAAACCAACAATAGGTTATGTAAAATAAAATTTTATATATCAGTTTAAATTTGTGTGCTATAAAGAATAAGTAAAGCAAAATAAAATGACATCAAGTTTGCAAATTGAAAAATGTAAATTTTGAAGACTGGAAGATTTCGATTCAATCTTATTAACATATGAAGGGTTTGTGGACTGCGGTTCAAGATACAGAGGATAAAGATGAAAATAAGGTTCAGACTAAGACAGAACTTATCTGTTGGCAAATTAATTTATCCACATATTCGGGAATACAAATGAAATCTGGTCCACGTAGTGTCAAATTTTTGAAGACACTGGTTTGGTAAGATGAGTTGGTTTAATTCAACAGCTTTGCTCAACAAAACTTGATTGATAAATTAAAACAATAAGTAACCATATTTATTTTAAAAATATTTATTGCAGAACAGCAAAATTAGTCTGTTTCTTTTGAAAGCGAAAAGAATAATAATATAAAAAAAGGAAAAACAATTTGACAAGAAAAAATTAACGAGTAATAAAAAATGTAACGTTGATAATTTTAAATTTAGCAAGTAAAAAAATTGCAGGTATGTAGATATCACTACATTACCCCTTTTCTAGCGAAAGCGATACTTTTCGAGCGGAGGTTTATCAGAGGGTTTCTTTTGCTAAATTTCAATATCGTCAATGTCTTCATTTTTCAAATAAACTGGTTTTAAACGATCTAAAGATACAGTCTTTTGAATAAAAAGCCAGAGGTTGCCATTTGGAGTTAATTTTTTGCTCAACAAAACTGCAAAATTGGAAGCATCTACTTTTAACGCAAGTTCGGCATCTTCAACAGGGTGAGCCAGATTGCTTCTTTACGTTTAAGGAAATCGTCTTCAGATTCCTTTGTCCAAATTACTGGTCGTGTCTTTCTTTTTAGCACCTTTCAAATATGCAGTCAAGGTAGCTTGAAGTTTTGCTCCATTAGGTATAAATCGTCGATAAAAATTAATCATGGCAACAAATTTTCTCAAATCCATAATAGTTTGTGGTTTTTGATAACCCAAAATTGATTGAACTTTTGAAGACGTTGGTCTACTTCCAAATTCATTGATATGGAATCCCAGAAAATCAATTTCAGAGGAACCAAATTCACATTTAGATGCGTTTATGACGATACCGTATTCTCGAAAACGAGAAAATGCAACCTTGAGATGTTCTAGTTTTTCCATTTCAGTTCTTGAGGCAATTAAAACATCATCGATATATACAAAAATAAAGTCTAAGCCTCGAAGTACTTCATCCATTAAACGTTGAAAGCTTTGTGCCGCATTGCGAAGTCCGAATGGCATTCTAAGAAATTCGTAAAGACTAAATGTAGTAATTATGGCTGTTTTGCAAATATCGTCAGGATGTATTGAAATTTGGTGGTATGCACTAACCAAATCTAGCTTTGTAAAAAATTTTCAACCATGAAGTGCAGTTGTATAACTTGCGATAAATGGTATTGGATATCTATCCGGGACTGTAAATTTGTTTAAAAATCTATAGTCAACAAGGTCTCCAGTCGCCATTCTTTTTTAAAACCATATGCAATGGGTTAGACCAGTTGCTCTTCTCTCAAATTCTGTTTTGGCAAGGTTAAGTGGTTTTTTATCTAAGGGCCTTGCTTTAGCATAAACAGGAGAACCAACTGCCTCAATGCGATGATAAACAGCATTTTTTATGCCTCCTAGTGACAAAGTAGCATTGTGAATCTCTGGAAATTGTTCCAAAAGCTTATGATATAATGACTCACTTTTAACAATAGTGGAGATGTCGATCGAAGGTTCTTTTGTTAAGAATAATAAGCGGCTTGAGGTTGTGCAGACGTCATCGGTAGCCGCGATTTTCGATGTCGAGTGTAGTTTTTTTTGGTAAGAACTGTGATTAGCATTTTGCTGCTTTAATACCGAAGCTGTTGTGATACCAGCAGTAAGTAGGATTTTTTTCTTTTGATTTCGATCTTTATTTACTATTATGTGGCGTCTTGCTTCGGTATTGACTTATGCCCCTATTACGGTTTACAACTCAACTCAGTTGAGTTGTCTAAAAGACAACTTGAAAGACAATTGCTACTGATGAGTTGTAATTTGAAGCAACTGCTACTGATGAGTTGTAATTTTTTTAAACTTTTGTTAACCGAACTAACACAGGGTTATAAACGGTGAAACTACAACAGAGTTGTAACACAATTTAAAATTTTTTGACAAGTTGAGTTGTAATTGATAATACCAAATTGTAAAATTTCAACTGAAGTAGAGTTGAGTTGTAAACCGTAATAGGGGCCATAATTTCTTAAATCTTCTTTCTAAGTCTTCGATTCTTTAAAATATTGGAGATATGTTATCGATATCTATATTTAAAACTGTTGCAGGCTGTGACATGTCCATGATTTTATCAGCTCGAACTGGCAATTTATTAATGTCTTCTTTCTCACTTATGGCAAGAATAGCACGAACATTTTCAGGCATTTGGTCAAGGAAAATTGATCGAATTACTTTTTCTCCGACCTGTCCTTGTCCCAAATTTTGAATTGTACGTAAAAAATGTGAAGGCTACTGGTCTCCTAAGGATTGGCGTTTGAGTTTACGTTCATCTGATTCAGAAAATAATGAGATAATTCTCGATTTCAGTGTCTCATACCTGTTTCCTGACTGTGTATTATCTAACAAATCACCTACAAGATCAAGCGTACCTGGATCAATGTTAGCCATTAAATAACAAAATTTTGTTTCATTTGAAATAATTCGCTGCAAACTGAAAATGGTTTTAACTTAAAAAACCATATTTTTAGATTTTTTTTTGCCAAAAGGGAGGAAATTTGATAGTTAAAGCTGCATCAACTTGAATATGTGATGAATTATTATCTCCTACATTAAATCCTATTGCTGGCTATGCAGTTGTCTTCCCTTGGTTAGCGGAGTCTCCTGTTCCTTGCGTTGGTGAGCGAAGCATATTGACTGTTCCTTTTAATCGGGGTCACCAATTTATAGGTCCTTGATTGAAAATTAAAACAATAAGTAACTATATTTATTGTAAAAATATTTATTGCAGAACAGCAAAATTAGCTTGGTTCTTTTGAAAGCGAAAACAATAATAATATAAAAAAAGGAAAAAACAATTTGACAAGAAAAAATTAACGAGTAATAAAAAATGTAACGTTGATGATTTTAAGCAAGTGAAAAAATTGCAGGTATGTAGATATCACTACACTGAACGACTGCAAAAACGTTGAAGAATACGTAAATGCAATTTTGACAACAGCCCACAAACTAAGAGCTGCTGGCTTGGAAATGGATGAAGAATGGGTTGGTTTGATGATGATTGCTGGGTTTTCATAAAAATATAAACCGACGATTATGGAAATTCAAAGCTCAGGTATTAGAATTACTGGTGATGCAATTAAGCTAACGTTACTTCGAGATGTTAGGACTGATTCACAAGATTAAGCCTTAGCCACTAATACAAAGTATTCAAGAATAGAGCACCAAAGTGTTTTAATTGTAACAAGTATGGATATATTGCAGCGAAGCAAGTCCACCAAAACAATCTTCAAGAAAAATTGTAATCAAGATGATTGCACAAATTTCACATATTTTAAAAGCAATTATGAAAATCAAAATTCTGAGGTAACAATTGCCAATAATTTTGTAATGAATGTCAAAGGAGTTGGAGATATCAATATACGTTTCAGAAAAGTAGTAGAATGAAAGTAAAATACGATTTGAAGAGTAAACTTTTTATTTTTGATGTTAATGTTCTGCAAAAGTAGTAGTTTGGTTCTACATTTTTCATTTGAAATGGAACAAAAATTGTAAACATTTTTTTAAATTATCTAGAAAATTTGGTATTTTGTTGTTCGATTTCACAAAAAAGCTATGATATTGTGGACTTGCACTTTTGCAAGACCATTAGCATCAAACACTGAACCCCGCTTTTGTATTTTTCGTATAAACGCAATACAAATTTAATTAAAGACGTGCCTCAGGCTTTTGTCTTTGTGATGTTTTGGTGTCGGTGTAGCAAGTTTTCTAGTGGAAATAACATTTTCACCCAAAAGCTCACTGAGGTCTACTGCAATTTTGAATTCTTTTTGAACGCACAATTTACCAACAGCTTCCTTGATTTTTTTAAGCATAATATTTCTGATTTCTAGTGATGATTTCAAAATTTGTAGCGTCAATCACTAATGTCATAGTACGTTAAAAAATTTTTGCACTAAAATTTTATTATTTGATTAAAAAAGCAATCTGAAATATATTGCAACCTTTTTTTCTACTAATTTGAGTGCAATGTAGAAATTTTGCACTAAATTTTACACAATTTTTAAAATTTAATGAGAGTGTGTTAAATGCAGCTTTTTATTGATTGAAAGTACAAATTTTGCACTAATTGAGTGAGTAAAGAATTTTTCCTCGAAATCTGCGTTTAGTGGTAATGCAAACATTTGCACTACGACTAAATTCTTTTGAGTGTTAGTGAAGATTTGAAGTTTATGACTAAGCTGAAATAAATAAAATTGTGCATTAATTTTTTTCGCAATATTATTTAGTGGCAGTGCAATGCTGATTTCAATCAAAATTCAATGCACTACCCCTATCTATGCCAATTTTATATGGTCTTCTTTAGTAAATTTTTTTGCCAAGTCTGGATTGTTCTGCACAAAGCACTACAATATTGCATCACTCGATCGTTTTATTTCATGGTAATTGTAATTAAGCTAACATATTTCTGTGAAGGCCTTCCATTTCACAATGAAATTTAAAAGTATTTTTAAACTACTACGTTTTGTGTAAAAATAGTTTATAGAAAATGGCAATTAATTACGATTTACTTTTCCAAAACAAAACAGAAATGAAAAGTAAAAGTAGAATGAGTCAAATTGAACTAAATAGAAATTACTTTTACTTCAAAGTAGAATTCAGAACATACCTGATAGTCGTATAATCGAATAAAAATATCAAAGAAAAAATCACATTTCGTGAAGTTTTCACAATCCTGACTTATACATCA
Source organism: Phasia obesa (assembly GCA_949628195.1). Classification (NCBI taxonomy): domain Eukaryota; kingdom Metazoa; phylum Arthropoda; class Insecta; order Diptera; family Tachinidae; genus Phasia; species Phasia obesa. The sequence continues at coordinate 24,254 of CATIVE010000500.1, forward strand.
ATTTACTCTCAGTTTCAAAAATTTTTGAGAATTACAAAGTTGAATTTAACAAAAAAGGTTGCAAAGTTTTGAATGCTAATGGTGAAATTATCGTGACAGGTAATCTTGTAAACGGCATGTTTTCAATGAATAAAGGAAACGATAATGCATATGTATCTAAAATTATGGCATAATATTGGTCATGCTAACAGTGAAGTTTTAAGAAATATGAATGCCGGAAACGTCATAGGAGTAAAATTGTCCAGATTGCCATTTAAAGACCTCTCAAACAGAGCCACAGAAGTATTAGGTCTTATACACACAGATCTATGCAGTCCAATGAAGGTGAAATCCATGAATGGATCCAGATACATCCTTACCTTTATAAATGACTATAGCAAAAAATGAAGTGCCAGATAATCTGGCATTTGCCGAGTGACCACGTATTTTCCTATTGACGGTTGTTTGTTCGGGTTATCGATTATAGTCGGTTTATAGAGAGAATTGAGCCTTTTCTTCTTCTTTTTAGAAGAAAAAATCTTATGTATATATATATATATATATATATATATATATATTGTGGTCCGAGGGATGTACCCCGTTCTTATTGCGTATAGAGAACCCTTTACACTATTATATTATATATATATATATATATATATATATATATATATATATATATATATATATATATATATAAATAATAGTGTAAAGGGTTCTCTATACGCAATAAGAACGGGGTACATCCCTCGGACCACAACCACAATCGGTTCAGGGAGCTTGGCTCTTTGGCAGTTATAACTAAATGCTACAAATCAAAACGACTACGCCCTGAAGATTTTGTAGATTTACCAGAGACGGAGACGAATCACAATCATCTTCCTCGTTATATAGTTGCTTCAGCACTTCCCCAGCAGGAGGGTATACAAGCTCTCTCATTGGAAATGAAAGGAAATGAAAAGTGGAGATTTGTTAATAAAATTGCCAAACAACACAATTGCAGAAAAGTTTATTAGGGCTACTTTGATCGACATTATTCCAGTGAAAAAAAACCCTCCACAAAACATTAAACACTATTCAAGGACGGATATTGACTTAATTTATCGCCCTGAATACTTGAAAACTGGATGGAACGTATAGCTGTTGAGGAATATATACCGAATCCAATGCGATGCCTAACTTGCCAAAAACTTGGCCACACAAAAAAATGGTGTAAGAGCAGTGACCACTGCAAAGAATGCGGTTATACTGAACAACATAAATTTGTACTCGAAAATTATGCGTAAACTGTCAAACTGAAACCCATACATCGAATGAGTCTGGATGCCCGACTTTCTGGAAACATAAGACCGTAAATTATCTTAGAATCTCAAGAAGATGCACAACTCGCGAGGATTGGAAAATATTCAACGACAATCCCACCCTAAACAGTTCTAAACCTGTTCAAAGAAATAAGAAAATTCCAACATATGCTCAAATTTTAAATGGCGAAATTAACAGAGAACCGATAACTACAGAAAAAACTTCCAATTCTAACACCAAAACATTACCTCAAAACACTCTCACAACAAAAAAAAGTGCATCTACAAACTTAGAACAAATAAGTAAGCCATCCCCTCAAAAACAAAAATACCCATCACTAATTGTTGACAACAACAAAATTAACTCAAACTCTTTTCATCATACAACCAATACCAATAGATAACACAGTATAACATTTTTCAGTTAATTGATTGCCAACTCAATTCTGTGAACTGTATGTGAAATTAGACCCAAAAAGAAGAATTTCTGCATCATTCGTTTTGTCTTCTTACCTGCGATTTGAAGTTAGTATCGATTTGAAGTTAGTACTATCGTATAGGGGAATTTATCACGTTTTAGGCCCTGTTGTTTGACATAGCTCGACAACCACTAGCCCAATTTAGTTGAAATAAATTTTAAAAAATTAAGAATTACAATTCCCTTAATCTGTTCATATATTGTTTTCCTATACAAGTAACACTTTCGAAGTTAAAAATTAATGTATGAAGGGAAAAAATTATTTTTTGCCTAAAAATTTAAATTTTTTTTTTTAAATACATAAAAAATCCAATGCATGGAACGCATTGAAAGAAGTAATAGAAGGCGTTCTAGGAAAGAACCGTGTCCAGCGAGAAGAGATACAGCAACGAGTGGACAGGTTGCTGTTTTATTTCGAAAAAATCGGTGCATCCATGACGCTGAAATTACATTTCTTGCACCACCACCTCGATACTTTTTTGGCACAATCACCTCAGGAATCAGACGAACAAGGAGAGAGGTTCCACCAGGTGACCATGCCATTTGAAAAGCGGTTCAAAAGCAAAAAATTGGATGCATTGCTTGCGGAGGTTTGTTGGTGGAGTTCCACAATTATGCAGTTTGAAGAAAGCACGATCACTACGAAGAAAACAAGATCATCAGAACCACAAGCGTCAACTTCTACAAGGATGGATATTGCCAATAATTGAAAAAATGTTCTAAATTTTGTTTTTATGCATATTATAATTGCGTATTAATTGCATATTATTTTATTTTCATTAAGTTTTTATAAATAAAGTTTTTTTTTGCATGATAATTTTTTAATTTATATTTTTATTTTTATTCTAAGGGTGGTGGCTATAACTGATTTTTGAAATTCATACCTTTACTCAATTGCGAATAAAAGCGAAACGCGTGCATCGATTTTTATGATCTTTGTCTCATTTTGCTCATAGGTTATGTGACTTTGCGAAAAAATAACTAGACTTGAAACTTTTTTCCATTTTGGATTTTTTATGTATTTAAAAAAAAAAAAAAATTAAATTTTTAGGCAAAAAATAATTTTTTCCCTTCATACATTCATTTTTAACTTCGAAAGTGTTACTTGTATAGGAAAACAATATATGAACAGATTAAGGGAATTGTAATTCTTAATTTTTTAAAATTTATTTCAACTAAATTGGGCTAGTGGTTGTCGAGCTATGTCAAACAACAGGGCCTAAAACGTGATAAATTCCCCTATACGATAGTACTAACTTCAAATCGCAGGTAAGAAGACAAAACGAATGATGCAGAAATTCTTCTTTTTGGGTCTAATTTCACATACAGTTCACAGAATTGAGTTGGCAAATCATGTGTTGTACTGTGTTGAATGGTTGCTGTAAATTTATCTATTTATAAATAGATAAATGGTTGCTGTAAATTTATCTATTTATAAATAGAAATTTATCTATTTATAAATAGATAAATTTACAGCAACCATTCAACATATAGATCAGAACAATCTCATAGTCGCGATTTACATTAGACAGAAAAATGGGCAGACAGACGAGATTTGTAGGCAAGGGGTTGAAGAGGTAGAGTGTGTATTTCATGACTAGTGTACTGGACATTTTTTCGTTTCTCTTTTCTGCTTTTCGCTTTTCTCTTTGTTGCTTCACTTTATATTTAAACACACAGATTTTGAAACACACAAACATGTAAAGAATATAACACAGAAAATAAAATGTGCAAAAATCTGTCTGTCCTGTTTATGTCCAATGTAAATTGTTTAAGCAAGAGCAAAAGAGAATTCAAAAAATGTCTGCCCTGTTTCTGTCCTATGTAAATTACGACATAACACTGCAAAACTCATACAAGCAAACATCTTTGCTAAATAAAAAAACAACAGACTATTCAACAACTTGTTATCAAGATGACATTAAAATTAGTGACGCCAACTCAGATAATTTAGAAGACTGTTTTGAAGATTGTTTTAAATTTAATTCTGACGAAAACATTACTGAATTTATGGTTATTCAGGAAATCAATGAAGGTTTAAATTTAAACAGTCCACCAAGAACAACAAATAATTCTTTAAACATTGAAGACACACCGTGCACACAGCTTTAAAACAATTTCCCTCAATTTAATGTATTAATTACACCTAATACTTTAAAGAAAACTAAGCCTACAAAAAAGAAAAAAAAAATTTAATGGTAAGTGGCCTAAACACCACGCTTCTACAGTGGAACATACAAGGTTTCATTAACATTAACAAATACGCCTTGGAACTCATAGTTGATCGGCATAAACCAAATATAATTGCTCTCCAGGAAACGCATATAATAGAAAAGAACGTACATTTTCTTCACTTACCAGGATTTACAGTTTATCACCACAATAAAGATTACATATATGCGAAATCGGGCATAGCAATACTGGTTAAAAATAATTTAAATGTTGTACAACATCTCACATCAACAGATAACTTACTTTACCAAACCATGCCGATGTCGATCTCCATATCACGAACGTTTACAGGGAAAGTGAAATTAACGTAACTACTTCAATGGTCAACAATATTTTTTTAACCAAGGACGTAAATCATATTTTTTTGGGTGACTTCAATTCACAGAATGTCCAATGGGGTTCTTCTTCGAACTCATCTAACGGAAAAATCTTGGAAGATTTCGCGGATGATGAAAACTTGGTAATCTTAAACGATGGTTCTCCCACTTTGTTCAATACAAGAAATATACACTAACTGCTGTTGACGTTTCCATGTGTAGTGTTGACAAGGCATCAAGATTAAATTGGATTTGCCTAGCTTTAACGAATTTCGGCGATCATTTACATATAAAGATAACCAATAATATGGGTATAGTAAATAACAAATTTTCAATACGTTTTCAAGATAAGGGCATCTGCAGTGAATGACCAGTTCGATATAACATCAAACACTAATAAGGAGGCAGCCCAAATTAAACGTATAATTAGACGAACAGTCAATGAAACTATTCCTATTAGTCGTAAGCCAAAGGAAAAACATAATCCTAAATGATTTAACTCTGAAATAAGTAAATTAATTAGCTTGAGGCAAGAAGCAAGGAGATAATTTAAAAAAGAGTCAAAGCCAATCCAATGCTATAGAATATAGAAGGTCATGTGCAAAAGTAAAGCGAGAGTGTAAAACTGCAATAAGCAAAACGTGGGACAATTTTCTCAATAGTTTGAACCCTTCAATGGATATTCGAGTTTTGTGGAATAAAGTTGGTAATTTAAGATCCAATCGCATTGACAACTTCCCAACATTATACGTAGATGAAAACATTATTTCTTATCCTTTAGAAATTGGTGATAGATTTGCACGTTTTTGGTGCTCACTGGGGGCAAATAATGCATTCGATAACGAAATCATATCGAATGTATATAGATAATCTTCCACAATCAAGTCAACAATTTACGATTTTATCTCAAAATACTGATGTTAGGAAACTAGATAATGTATTGGAAACAGTAAAAGGGTCAACACCAGCAATAGATAATATAACATATGCAAATATGAAGAATTCACCCAAAATACTGAAATCTTGACTTTGCGAACTATACAACAATATACTTGCCACAGTGTCTGTCCACAAGACTGGAAAACTGCTATTTTATCCCCGACTCCTAAACCTGGAAAAAGTCCCAACCAACTTTCGTTGTTGCGTTCTTTCAAAATTTTTGAAAAAATCATGTTAAAACGTTTTTGGAAATTCACCAAACATAAGTTATCAAAAATACAACACGCTTTTATACCCAGACACGGTGTACACACAATATGCGACCAGTTAGAGGAAATTTTATGTTCAAACCTTAAACAAGGCAAACACAGTTTAGTGATCTCGGAGGATATAGAAAAAGCCTTGATCGCGTAATATCTGCATATGTAATTTTGGAGTTAAACGAATGGGAAATCCCAAAACAAATAATGAAGCTTTTGAAATCTTGTCTGGATAATAGAAAGGTAATTGTTAAGGTAAACGGTAATTTTTCTACAAACCTACTCATTGGACAATGGGATCCCTCAAGGCTCTCCCCTGTCGGTGGTTTTATACAATATATACTCAAACTCTTTGAAAGGGCCTGGAAAATCTTCCTGGTATAAATTAAATTGGAATTTATGCTGACAAAATTTTTGCTGTAGCATCAGGAAATCCGGAAGCAGTCTGTTCAAATTTGAACAATTTAGATATTAAGGTCCAGCTCCTCGATCAACAATTGCTTTAGAACTGCTTCTGGTTTACTAAGGACAACTCCGTCAAATACTTTTAGATAAGAAGCAATCTGACGGATTACACACGACTTTTTGGAAACACTTATGCCCCTATTGCGGTTCACAACTTTTTTAATAATTTGGTCGTCTTTCATAAATCGGTATTGCCATTCACAACTTAAATGCGGTAGACTTTTTGGCTGTGTTTAATGGTATTGCGGTTCACCATTTTGTATGAGTTTGGTTGACAAAAACGATAACTATACACAACTACTTATTAGCAGTTGAGTCAAACACAACTAAACTAAACTCGTTGTGTTCCACAAACAAAAAAAAATAATTTGGTTGAGCAAAGTCGGGTTGGCTGACAGACGACCAAACTTAGTTTAGTTGAGAACGGCAATAGGGGCATTAAAATCCCCTTTGAATGGTAAACCATCATCCATTAATAACATACTTTTACTTTTGAATAAATCAAATGTCTCAATACCGCAAAAACCGGTTGGTCGTGCTTAGTCTGACACTTTTGCCAAATTAGATGACAGTCTAAGCTTTTACAACAAAAACACCACCAATCCGGATTGTTTTAAAAAAATGCTTTTAAAAAAGTTTCAGACTTCTCTCCTGCTCTAGTCTACTATACTGACGGATCTTTTCAAAATGGAGTCACATCGTACGCTATCTTTAAACAAATAACAAACACCCACTTTGAGACAATTAACCAAAATCGTTTGCCGGACCATACTGGAAGTTTTACGGCTGAAATTGCGGCAATCAGTACTGTCATTACTTGTTCCATTGTCCATGGTGAAAGAACATGATATGCACCGATAGCACTTAATCTATCGGTGCATAACATATGATGACATGTTGCGTTTAAAACAAGTAGACCATCGAGTGCTGATACTTTGGATTCCAGCTCACATCGGTATTCTAGGAAATTAAAGAAAATGAGAATGATGCAAAAAATGCCTTAAATTTACCTCAAATAACTGAAACACATTGTTTTCCAATGACATTAATAAACCAATTTAAGATGACTCAAAGCCACCAACTTTCACATCTGTATAGACCAAAGTATAACAAAAACCTAACTAGACCACAGTGTATAATGTTGGCCCGTCGTAGGTAAAGCCCTTTTTAATTCAAAACATTTCTTTGAAAGAACAGATCAAGCAAAATGAAGCTACTTCGATGTCAATCTAACAACTCAACACATACTGTCAATTTTCCCAAACTCGAAAATAGATGAACCTTGATTGTACAACAGATGATAATCTACCAAAAATTCAAAGAAGCTTTCGAAAGCATAACATCCATGATGTTTAGAGCCAATATTTCATTTCAATTCAATTTTATTAATCTAATTTTTTGTATATATATATATATTTTGTATATATATTTTGTATATATATATATATATATATAAAGAAGTGTACACTTTGATGTCACCACTAATTGCGGAAACGAGTCAACCGATTTTAGCCAAAATGTTCGGGATGGACTTTAGATGGTTTGTGTGGCATTTACATTTTCTTATATATTCCCATACAAATAGCAACAAAATCCCCTGAATTTTCCATATTATGATTTTTTGTTGTCACTTGAAAAGTTACCAAACCATGTATCACAGGTATGTGTTACTTTTTTCTTTGCGTTTCCTTAATCACCTCCTCGATTGGTTGAACCCGATATGTGATGCTGTTGTTGATATGTATGCAAATGCTTTGTCGCGAAACTATAAGTGTTTCTCCTCTGTTGAGAGTGAACCTACAGGGAGGACAAAACCGAAAAAGGTTAATCATTTCGCAAGCACTTTGAAAAGCTCAAAGGGTGGACCCTGGCAACGCCGGGTAACATACACTAGTAATTTATAAATTTATTTGCAAAGTATATTTTAAATAAATAAATAATGATTGGAAGTGGAATCGAACATCAAACCACAGTTCCATACAGTCTACAACAAAACGGTATGTCTGAGAGGATGAATAGAACATGCATTCAGGCTTACAAAAACGGTTTTGGGTAGAAGCGGCCAATAGAGCTGTGTATTTAATAATCGTACTCCATGCAAAACACTTCAAAATATTATACCGGAAGAAGTGTGGTCAGGTACAAAACCTTGTTTAAAATATTTAAAGGTATTTGGATATAAGGCTCTAATCCACATTCCAAAGGAGAAGAGAAAAAGCTTGATTCTAAGACGAAAGAAGTAATTTATGTTGGCTATTGTACTCACTCGAAAACTTATCGATCCTATGATATAGTTCGTAATGAAGTGTCTTTAATTAGGTATGCGAAATTTTTAGAAAATGAGTTCTTCGATAGCAAGTTAGATAATAACAAAGCGAATTTTTATATGTACATGGAATGTGATTCAGTGGGGGAAAAGGAAGATGCGGATAATGCAGAGCTGAAAGAAATTCTTAAATTAAATCCAGTTGCTGAAAATATAAATTTACTAAATACACTTGAGAGCTCTGAAAGTTTTCTTGTAGGTGTATCATCGTCATCAGAAGTACATTTTTCAGATGCAACAATCAAAAATTTTTCACTTTTGCGGCTACCTAAGCGCTACCTAAACGGTGTTAAGAATCATTCCTAGGAAGTTCATATGTTCTAGAAAGTTGTTTATTGAGATCTTAGGTTCATTTTTGTAGTTGATTGTTTCCTTGAATTTTGAACGGTTTGCTACCTAGGGACCTGAACAGGGGAAAAAAGGTAAAAAAAATTTAATTTTTTAAAGTTTTTTGCGATTTTGAAGATGAAGTTTTTTTGATTTTATATGTTCACAATTTTTGTTTTTTATGATAAGAGCTACAACTTTGCCTCAGAGAGTATATCAAAATTTCAAACGGTTTGCAAAATATGAGCTTGAGTAAATGATCATTTTTTGCAAAAATGATATCGAGGCCCCACATCTTTGAGGACTTTGGGCAAAACTGGGAGACAGGGGTCTTTTTTTTGGTCTTTTATCACGTAGTGGTGTCCGTATATGGTTATTTTGCCATGACTTAAAAAATTACACAGTGTGTTATCACAATCCATAGTAATAAAAAGGTACTCGCAACGATAAGGAATTAATTATGAAGAAACATTTTCTCCAGTAGTTATATTCTCATCGATACGTCTATTACTAAGTCTTGCAGTGCAACAAAACTTGGACATAGACCAAATGGATGTCGTTACTGCGTTTCTGCAAAGTGAACTTGAGGAAATAAACCGGAATATTCCTGAAGGCTTTAATGCAGATAGCACAAAAGTATGTAAACTCAAGAAGTCTCTATATGATCTAAAGCAAGCGAGTAGAGTTTGGAATAAGAAATTAGACATTACTTCAAAGCAGATGGGCCTAATTCAATCAAAAACGGAGCCTTGCATTTACTGTTTAAGTACAAATTTGGTATTTTTGTGGTTTCATGAAATTTCTTTAAGTGTTCATTTGTAACTTTTTTATCATCCTTGTTGTAAAAGCTTGTTTTACAGTATGTGTGATATGTTTAGATTTAAGTCTTTGTGAAGGCTCACACCATACTCTTTTGGCATGTTTTGGATTTTTTAGCTCATATTTCGACTCATCTGACCAAATTACTCGATCCCAGAATCATTCTAACGTGCCAAAAGAGTATGGTGTGAGCCTTCACAAAGACTTAAATCTAAACATATCACACATACTGTAAAACATGGTGGTGGAAGTCTCATGGTGTGGGGGTGCTTTTCTTCTTTGGGGGCAGCTTGACTAGCCAGAATCGATACAAAAATGACTGGTGAGCATTACGTTGGCATTTTGCAAGAAAATCTCAACGGCAGTGCTTTGGATATGGGCTTGGGGGACTTAATCTTCCAACAGGATAATGATCCCAAACATACGAGCAAGGTCGCAAAGAACTTTTTTCAACAAAATAATATTGAAGTACTGGAATGGCCACCTCAAAGCCACGATTTGAACCCCATTGAGCACTTGTGGAACATACTAGACGATAAAATTCTTATGGAATCTCGAACTAACACTCAAACATTTTGGAAGAAAATGCAAGCCGAGTGGAGAGATATTCCTGTACAAACTTTGAAAAACTTAACTTCAAGTATGCCTAAAAGACTTCGAGAGGTCATAGCTAATAAAGGAGGAGCTACTAAGTACTGATTGTTATATTATTTCGAAAAATGTTTGTTGTTATCATTCAGTGGTTTACTTTTGCACTTTATTCTGTCCAACAGCGAGCAAGGAGTATTTTAATTTTAGCTTTTTGTAGAAAAGTTTTACTTTTAATATGTATGTTTTATTATTTTTTTATATTCCGAAGTTAGTAAATAAATGAATTAAATTAATTTTTAAAAGTTAAAAGTGATGTTGACTCTTTTTTCTCTGTTAAAACAAAACAAATGTGTTTTTGCACTTTATTTTGTCCAATAGTGTACTTCGTCGTTTATAAGATATACGTCGAAACATTTACTACAAGATAAAATATAGTGAAAAAACATACGTTGCAATTTATCTCGATGACATACTAATTTTTACAAACAACTCTGAAACGAAATTATTTATAAATAAATCAGTCAAGTGCGAGTTAGAATCACACACGTAGGGTTCCGTATTATGTTTAAAAATTCAAGTTGTTAATTTTTTGTGTCTTATTTTATATTTTATAATTGAAGTCATATTCACGCAAATGGCATGAATATTGGAACACCCTTAAAATTTTAGTAATTTTTGTTATAGCGTCCATGGCAATACACTTTCTATAAAAATATCAGGCGCCTACCTATTTCGGTTCAAAAATAAAGTAATATACGTGAAACACATTAGTAATTGTTACAGCGGCCGAAGAAAAACATCTACTGTAAACATTTCGTTAATTTATATATTACGGTTCTAAAAATAAGGCTATTTATGTACAAATCATCTCTCTGTCGGAACACCATTTAATTTTTAGTAATTGTCATAGCGGCAACACATCATAACTTCTGTGTAAATTATAATAGTCTACCTGTTACGATTCAAAAAATAAGGCATTACACACGCAAATCACGTCACTGTCGGAAAACCCTTTAATTTTTACTGTTTTTTATAAGAGTAATTCATAGTAATACACCATTTGTGAAGAGTCTATGCAAGAGTCTATCTATTATGGTTAAAAAATTAGGCCATATTTATGCAAATCACGTCACTGTTGGTACACCCTTTAATTTTTACTATTTGTTATAGTGGCCATAGTAATACACCTCCTGTAAAAACTGCAAGAGCCTACCTATTATCGTTCAAAACTTAGGCCATATACATGCAAATCACGTCACTATCGGAAAAACCTTTAATTTTTATTTTTAATTTTGTATACTTGCTTAAAAAGCGAACATAGTTTTAATTACTGTCTGCAAATTTTAAGTGATTGCGTCCTACAGCTCAAGAAATAAAGACATAAACGTAAATAACACGCTAGATGTTTTAGTATTTGTTGCTATAGCGGCCATAGTTATACACCTTCTTAGAAAATTTCAAGAGTCTACCTATTATGGTTCACAACTTCGGCCATATATGTACATATAAATCACGTCACTATCGGATCACCCTTTAATTTATAGCTTTATTTCTATACTTGTTTATATAGCGAACTAAGTTTTAATTACTGTTTGTAAATTTTAAGTGTATGCCTCCTACAGTTCAAGAAATAAACACATATATGTGAATAACACGTCAAAAACAAACAACGTATTGAAAAAGTTTAAAATGCTTGACTCTAAACCTGTAGCCTAAACCTAGCTAGATATAGTAACAACCCTGGTAAAGCTCATTGAGAATTAGTAAAACGCATTATGAGATATCTTAGAGGTTCAAAAAATTATAAGCTACAGTTTGCAAAAGAATTAAAAGAATACATTGAAGGATACGCATATGCTGATTAGGCGGGAGACATTGATAATAGAAAGTAACAAACATTACGTAATGTTCTCATTTCCGTTCTAAAACAGCACAATTGTGTTCTACATTATGTTTTAGCGTTCTACTTTTTTCTTAACAATATTTTATAACAAACTGTTGGAATAAATAGTTTGAACTGTTCTTTTATCATTTTTGTAGTAAAATTACATAATATAAGAAAATTGCATATTTTTAAAGACTTTTTTTGCAGTAATATTTTATATTTAAAAAAAAATTGTTTTCGCGTTTTTTCGCTTCTTATTAATTGTCAGCAGATTAAGTGCTTAGAAAGTACATCTACCCTTGCCAAATATAAAAGTTACAATGGCTCCAATAATAACGCCTTAAAATGCCTATTTCTTACACTGCTTTCATTTTAAACCTTCTGGAGACCACAATGTTACTTAATCACGTGATTTGAAATCACGTGATTTTCAGAACAGGCCTGATAAAAGTAAATTTTCGAACATTGATCATAAATCAAATATTCAGCTCTTCGTTGTTTTTGATAATATGTAAATCACAAACGATTAGACGTTCTATTTTATTTTTAAGTGTCGTAGGTACAATGCACAGTGGGGAAAAACCAAATATTTTGGAAATAACCTAGTCATTCATAAACGGCTAGGCCGATTGATCCAAAATTTGACATGAATATAACAGAGGATCTGAACTTATTTGAACGTAAAAATGATATTGGGATAATTTTTTCTTGTTTGATAGGAAAGTGCATCATTTAAATTCATATATATAAAAAAGTTAATTATTACAACAAAATTTTAAAATTTGTTGCTGATATCTGAAAATTTCGAAAAATTATGGTAAAAAAAGGGCAAATTTAAGGGAAGGAAAAATTTTAAATATGCAATAAAATTTTTATAAATTAAGCAAATCAAATAAAATTTTCTGTGCATATGTTGTTGATCAAGTAAAATGAAATGGCAAAAATCTACAATATTAAGAAAAAGGAAGTTCCACAATTTCCAAAATAAGGACCAAAAATCTCAAAATTGGGATTTTTCATCTTTTGCCCATAAAATCTACATACGGACTAGGGCTGATAAAATACTTTCAAAAACAATTTGGAGTATATATAGCTTTACTGCAGCAGTCGTCTTTTTTCGATCTCAGCTTTGGCATTTTAGAATATATAGGCTAAAGTCAAAATTTCGATATAAAATAGGTGATATTGTGGGACCTCTATCTTCTACATGGATGATCAATTTTATACATATATAATTTTATAATTATATAATTTTTTTAAATGTACACATATAGTTAGCTTATTCAAAAATATAAAATTTTTATATATTCCTTAAGAACATAAAAAAATAAAAAAAGCGTTAATAGCCTTTTTTAAGCTAAAGTACACAAAAATGCAATAATTTTGGATTTTTTAAATTGAAAATCGTCTAGTTTTTAACTCAGTAAAGATACAATCTTCAAATTGATCACAAATATTCAGAATTTAGCTCGCTAACTACGGTAAAAAATATAAAAATATTTGTTAAAAATTGTACCCAATATTTTGAAAAAAACTGGCCCAGGGTAGCGAAAAATCAAAAATTTAATTTCTTAAAATGCTTATGAGAGGTTCCCAACTTTGAGACCACGTAGGGCCACCCCTGGAGAGTGTATGGTACCCACCTTTTAAACTTAAGTTCAGATACTCCTCTGTTATATTCATGTCAAATTTTGGATCAATCGGCCTAGGCGTTTATGTATGACTAGGTTATTTCCAAAATATTTTGATTCTGCTCCACTGTGCAATGTAATACATATGTATGTACGTCAAATATACATAAAAACAACAAATAAATACATGCGAATGTAGATTTTATTAATAAACATTTTACTTAAATACTCTATTATAATAAAATGGAGTTGTTTACATATAAAGTACCTACGTAAACCAATCCTAGTTTTTTAATGGGTATTACAGAAATTTATATATTTTTTTATATTTAGCTATTTTTCCCTGCTAAATAAAAATTTTTTGCGATTTCTGGCGGTTCTGGTAAAATGCTGTAAACCCAATCTTTCATATTTTCAGCATCTTCCACATGTTCCACTAAGATATTGGTCAGGTTAAAATGGCTATTAATTAAAAAAAGAATTGTTTTTTTATATTCATAATAGAAAGAAAACCACGCGCTATAAAAGTTCATATTGTTTTATTTTTTTATATACAGGCCTTTTGTGAAAACCACTTTTTAATAAAGTTATTTGATGTCACACATAAGGTGTGTAAAGGACTCGTAATGCAGTAAGGGACAAATATAGTTTAATATTATGCAGCATGTCGGATCATTACAGCGTCGAGGAGAAATAGATCTCTGATGAAGGATGGGTAATGCATGCTGAATAGTCAAAACTACAAGGAACTCCATAGATTAATTTCAGATTTGATCAGTCCGGAATAGAGACGTTTGGGGATTTAAGGACATGTAGTCCAGGCTACACACTTTCTGGACCAACATACTTCTAGGTTTGGGCAGAAAAGTAGGGTCTTTATTTGTGTAATAACGGATAATTTTTCGTTAGTGCTAGGACCAGTTTATGCGAAAATTGCACTACAGAATTTTTTTTGTAGATTGTGCGCTGATGTAAGAGAACTGTTGAGCAGTTTCTGTGATTGCCTGAGACTGCAAAGCAAAAAGCTCTATTGGCAGGGCGAAAGATTCTACGGTGGATTAAACTATTTCGCAGGTTGCAAACTTGATGATACATTTAGATCAAAGGCTCCAAAAAAAGTGGTTAAAATAAAAATGCATTAGTTTGCTAAATATTTAGCAAAGTGACACAAATCTACCTTGTTGAAAGCTGGTATGCTACTGATTAAAAAATTTTTACATGTTTTGTTCTCTTTGTGAGATTGTGTATGTGCTCACAGACCCTTAGAGGTTTGCGTGGGGGCTTTTGATTTAGATTCGCCATGGGAATCAAGTGTCATATACAAAACGAGGATCTTTCGGGTAAGAACAGAAGATAATCACAATAGGCCAATAGGTCTACGAATGGAGTCTCATCAACTGGTACTATCCTACTCACCTAGTCCATATTATTTAAAAAAAACATAATTTCGCTTGATACTTTATTATTTTGAATTGACAAAAAATTAAGATATTTAAAAAATATTGAATTTGTAAAACGTATGTGTTTTACTTACCTTGTATAAAATGTTAAGTCCAGTATCAGCAACATTACGCATGGTGTGTTTAAAAGCCCAAACAACTGAATCAAAAACAAGCTTAAATTGTGCTGGTGGTATATTCAGAAAAGCTTTAAAACAGTGAGCATTAACAGCTTGCAAAAGTTCATAAAAACTGACACGATGTTGGGGGTAGTCTTCAAAGTTTTTATTAATCATATCGAGAGTACACTCGAAAACAGCATCAAATATCTTGGGAACCTCATTTGTGATGTCGTTTCTTAACTTGTAAACAATGACACCCATTGAACTGAGAACCTTTGGCTCTCTAGCTGACGGCACTTTACAACGCTGTATAAAAAGTTTAGTGAAAATAAAACATACATGGCTTTTGATAGGTTTTTAGCATAATTTATTTTTTTGCTTTACCTGATAGTCCAAAAGAATTGCGTCTAACAACGGTGGTATAAAACTATCCATTACAAGTTGATTGTCATTTGACCGCGAAACCCATTCCGAAATTAGATTTAGTGTTTCCTTTTTCACAACATGCATTGCTTTGATTAGGGGTTGATTGTTAACATTCACGCCGTTCAATTCGATAGCTTGTATAATATTCTCAGAAGTTATCTTATAAACATTTAACATATCTAAATAAATACGACCCAATTGGATAACGTACGCATGACCCAGAGCCTTACAGGCAGCAACGTTAGTTTTTAAAATGCTTCCCAATTGCTTTACGGCAGTCATATTTTTCAGGAAGTCCACATTTTTTGATGCGCGAGATATTATTTCATCCCATACTTGGTTCGGTAAGAACATATATTTTTCGATTAAAATATCTTGTTGAACTTGATCTACTTGAGCGGATATCATATATCCCACAGCTTCATAAAATGTATGAACCTACAAGGATTATTGAATTTTACACGTTATTGACTTTAATTTATTTGTTTATATACATATTTATATACATGATTCAAAATAAGTAACACAAATAAATGGTTGAAGAATAAGAGTAAACACCAATATTAAAATACTTAATGTAATATACTTTGTATTTTATGTTTAATATAATTTGTATTTTATGTTCTTACGGCCCATTTCACAATGTATGATTATTTAATTTTTAATTTGAAGTTAGCTAACTGTATGTTTGGTTAACGGGCACTATATAATAAACGTGAGCATAAAACGTCTTGTTTGACTAACTTCATAATGTTTAATAATGAATTGGTCTCTTTTTTCTTACACTTGATTTCATGTGTATACAAATATTGTTGTGCTCTTAAATAAAAACATACAATAGCATTTGCTCTTCTTCCAACCAATGCAATATTTGTTGTTGTTTGAAATTAAATTTCAGTAGTGAGTATTTTGTTTCAATAGTGTCTCTTGATATGAAATACTGTTATAGCAGACAACATGTATGTAAATGTATGATGTTAAAAGCAAGGGTTTGTACTTTGTACTTGAGTTATTTTATATTAATTTGCGCGTTGAGTGGTTGAAAATAGAAAACTGTAGTAGATTGAAATTATTTAACTTTTATTGATGAATAAAAAAATCTAATTTAATTTTTTCTCTCAAAAATCAGAGATTTTACTCTCAAGAAAATTTAAGTAAAATGAACTAGTGAACAATATGAAATGCTCAGCATATTTATTGCACTTGATAAAACTGTCCGGTCAAATCAGGTGCACTGATTTTTGCACTGTTTGCTCTCTTGTTCTCTGTATTTACTGTTTAGTAATATTCGACTACACATACAATCAATATTTGCGTTTCAAAAACATGCAATACTGTCCACTTTTTAACATCTTGCGCTCACCTTTACTATATAACCGACGGTTACCGATTTGGATTTCACCATCATGCAGTTACTTAACAAAAGAATTTAATAATGGCAATGCTGTGTTTATTTGTTTACGCAAAATAATGTAATGGAAAATTTAATTTCAAAACTATTTTTAAATCAAATAACGCAAGTATACATGTTTTTGAACTAGATTTACTAAAAGTTGTCCCTGAGGTTATTTAGAGCGCTGAAATCACTTCACTTCATTTTATTTAGTACCAAGGCGTGCGTTTGCTTTATTTGAATTAAAAAATAAAAATGTTTGAATTTTGCATTAAATTTATTAATTAGACTTTTGCTTCTCATCAATTAGATTCTCTCGAGCAAATCATAAAATGTTATATTTATCTTAGCATAATTAAACAATATAATTCTTTCTCTTTACATACATAAAAGTATATTACAGATAATCATGAAAACTTTTAATAATATAATAACTACACTACAATTATAATTAAAATTTAGTCCTCAATATGAAAATTTTTAATTAAACCATGTTACAATTGCTCAGTTATGCTGTCCAAAGTCTTCAGTTTTCAATGCACATCTGATCAAACTGTTTGATTGTTGGTCAACATCAATTATAACTAGAACCACTTAAGCTTCTCCGATATTTTTACATTTTTTTTAATGTTCGACACTTTGCACACTTTTTCAAAAAATTTTTTTCATACACTTTCTGTGTACGGACAATTTTTTGTCCTCATTTACTTTGGGTAATTTTCTCCTCATTCGTTCTAATGATAAGGGAACCTAACCATAATTTTTCTTCCCTTGCTTTAGCAGTGCTTTAGAGAGATCTGAGGGATGGGGTTCATAGTAACATATAAATTTGTTTTTTATTTGCAGAGTCAGTCTCTGCTTGCTTGTGTCCAGCGTTTAACGTTCGCTGGCAGACATGTTTTCGCGATGGGCCCATTTTGAGAAACACTATGTATGTATTTTTATTGCACCAGGCTTTGTGTATGTATTTGACATACCATCAAACACCTTCGCGTTTGACCACATCGGTACGAATGATGGATGACGCCATGGGATTGGAATGCTTACGTAAAATAGCCTGTATCGCTGTTACGCAGTTATGAATAAGCGTGTGTTCTTATGTAACTTATTTTATATTGAAAGATATCGGTATGTAGTTTCCGGATTTCCGTCGACTTTATCAAGAGTAGTAGCATTCCTTTACTCATACTCCTTTTTTTTTCGTTGTAATCCAGATGATGAGTCTGATGACCCAAATAAATTATAAAAAATTTGTAATTTATAAATTATAAAATTTTATAAATTACAAATATTTTTTGATAATAAATTTCAAATAAATATTTTTATTGAACAAAATCAGTCAATTAAAATAAAAACCGGCAGGCTTTCTTCGGTTAAATTTAACAGGGACTTTGTTGTTCAGTGGTGTCAATTGAAACCTAATCATACTTTGTGAAATACAATTTAACTTAACCAGCAATTCATGTCCCTGTTAATTTATAATCAAACATTGTGAAAGGGGCCGTTACTGATAATAAATTTTTCTCTCTTTGTAAAATTTTCAAACTAACAATAGCTTATGCGCCTATCCGTAAAATAAAATTTTATTTATCAGTTTAAATTTGTGTGCTATAAAGTAGAAGTTTTTATTTATTTTTTTGTCAATTCATTTTTATTTGCAATCTATTTTACAAAAATAAAATAATAAGCAAAATACATTATTAATTTAAGTGACATATAATAAGTTCCAATAAACTTAAAAAATATATATAAATACAAATTTATAGTATTAATAACATTTTCCTATTTTCTGAAGGGTAGGTCAAGTACTTGGTATCTTTTTAGTCTTTGGATTTCATTTCTATCATCTCAGTTCTGTTTTTGGCGTTGATAAGTGCGGACGCGATTTTTTTTTTTTAGCTCGCATTAACAAAAAACAAAACATACATTGTGTGAATAATTTCAAACAAAAAAACAAACCTGTTTTAATACAACAACAAAGTTGTCTGTAATTTTTTTTCTTTCTTTCTCTTTATTTTTTACAACAGCATATTGAATTGCTACTTTAAAAATAAAATAAAAACAATAAGGGCTAATGAGCCTCTTTAATTTAAGCAAACAAATGTGGACAATATTGTATTAAATAAAGACAAAAAAACTGAAAATAATTTGTGTGTAAATTCTACGCCAGTTATACGTGCCCAATCTTGTTCGTCGCTTTTGCTAAGCGATGACAATAATATAACTACAAACAAGTCGCCTTCTGAACACAGTGTTACCAACAGTAATATGAATAGTGCAGAAAAACCTAAGACTCAAGTGGGAATGGACAGATATATAACTGTATTGAAAAGAGGTCGAAGCCCTAAATCTTCGCAGATTGCATCAATGTCCAAAGTACTTAAAGATAAGCAGGCTAATGGAATAAGTTCCCAAAATCGTTTTGCTATTTTAGATAACGAAACAAGTGAACAAAAAACGGCACCCAAGTCTTTTAAACCACCACCAATTTTTTTAAGGGAAAAAAAAATTCGAATGAATTAATAAATAAGTTAATTTCAGTTATCGGGGAAAATTCATTCTATGCAATTCCAATCAAGCGTGGTAACATTGATGAAACTAAAATTCATTTTATAGACGAAAGTAGTTATTGTAAAGCAGTAAAGGAGTTTGAAAGCTGCAATAAGAACTTTTATACCTATCAGCTGAAGAGTAGCAAAGGCCTACAGGTAGTCATCAAAGGTGTAGACTTATATGTTAATCCAGTGGAAATAAAAGCTGGCCTCCAAAAAGCAGGATTTAAAGTCAAAAGCGTTGACAATCTCAGAAATCGAGAGCGTGTCCCTCAACCTCTATTTCGCGTTGAACTCGAACCTGGGGATATTAGATTAAAGAAGCACGAAACGCATCCCATTTATAATTTAAAATATCTGTTACACCGCAGGATAAGTGTAGAGGAACCACATAAGCGGTCAGGACCCGTTCAGTGTTTAAATTGCCAAGAATACGGCCATACAAGGGCTTACTGCAAGTTGCCTCCGGTTTGCGTTGTGTGTGGAGAGCTTCATTGTTCCGCCCAATGCGACAAACCAAAGGATGACTCCAAGGTTAAAAAATGTAGCAATTGCGGTGGAAATCACACTGCTAACTACAGAGGCTGTCCTGTTTTTTCTGAGTTAAGGAAGTCAACTCAGAAATTAAATACTCCTGCTAGGCAGCCACAATACCAAGCAAATGCTCATTACCCTCAGTTAGCTCAACCCACAACTAAACATGTTTCATACGCGGATATATTAAAATCCAATCATGTTTTAGCACACAAAGCGACACCTACAAACAATTCTACCCCAAATATGCATCCAGAAGCTAAAGAACAAACTCCATCTGGTAACTACAATCGTCTCGAAGCAAGTATCGAGACATTAGTGCATTCGTTGAACAGTTTTATGAGCTCTATGAGCAGCATGATGCAAGAAATGGTTCGCATGCAATCTATGATGTTGCAGGCGGTACTTACCAAACCATGAACTGTTTAAAAATATGTTTCTGGAACGCAAACGGCTTACGCCAACACAAAAATGAACTCGAGTACTTCTTGAAGAACCAACAAATTGATGTCATGATGGTTTCAGAGACTCATTTAAGAACAAATAGCTTTTTTAAAATCAATGGCTATATATTATATGACACTAAAGACCCCCGTGGCAGAGCATGTGGTGGTTCAGCAATACTAATAAGGGCTCGAATTAAACATCATTTACTGTGTGATTTTTGTGAGGACTACCTTCAAGCAACAAACATCTGTATTGAAGAATATCATCAAAACTTTGTTATTTCTTCGATTTATTCACCTCCTAGATCTCAAATATCAGAGAGTCAATATATCGACTTTTTCAAATCACTAGGTCCCTAAACATACGTTTTGAGGATCACGCCTAATAACTCCAAAAGGTCGTGTTTTGTTTGATACAATTTCAAAAATGCGTCTGAATGTGATATCAAGTGGACAACCCACCTATTGGCCTACTGATCGACAAAAAATACCTGATGTTATTGATTTTGGCGTGACTAAAGGTATTTCGAGAGAAATGATTAAGGTTGAAGCGTCACTCGAATTATCCTCAGATGATTCACCCACTATTGTCTGTATATGGAATCAGTTTTAATTGGTTGAAATATAGAAAGTATCTCAGTACTCATTGTTCGGAAAACATACCGCTAAGAACACCAGAAGATGTGGACCAGAGTCTAATTTATTTTGATCAAAACCTTAAATCAGCTGCCCAACATGCGACAGAAACCAGACAACCAGCTAGATACAATCAAATTTATTTTGTAGATGTCGAGCGGCTCTTGGCTGAAAAAAGAAAAAATTAGAAGAGAGTGGCAAACACACAGATCTCCTCAACTCAAATCTAGACTTAAAGATTGCACGAAACGGCTAAGACAGCTGCTAGAATCTCGAAGAGTAGCATCTCTGAAAAATTACTTGGAAGACCTCGACGCAACTGCACAATCAGATTATTCATTATGGCGTGCATGTAGGAACCTTAAAAGACCGGTCGTACCTCCCTGCGAACTTCTTGTGGATACTGGGCAAGGAATGATACCGAAAAAGGCAATTTGTTCGTTGGTCATTTGAAGAAGGTTTTCTACCCCAAATGTATGTACTGATATAGCTGAGTTGTCATCAGTAGAGACTATTGCCGTAGTACCCCTATGATTTGAATTTAGCGATATTGAAAGGGCAATAGCAGATTTAAACACCAAAAAAGCCCCTGGCGTTGATAAAACAAGTAACAAGATGTTAGTTGAGTTGCCCCGTATAGGTCGCAGAATTATTCTGTTTGTTTTTAATGCCAGCTTACGTCTTGAGTACTTTCCCACAGAGTGGAAGATCTCTTTGATAACTATGATTCCTAAACCAGGAAAAGACCACACAAAAGTAGAATCATACAGACCTATAAGCCTTTTACCAAACGTGTCAAAGTTATTTGAGAGAATATTAATAACTAAGCTGAATCCAATTCTTAGCGCGAAAGGATGCATTCCGAACCATCAATTCGGCTTCAGAAAACAACATAGTACGATCCAACAAACACACAGATTAGTAAATGTAATTAAAACGACCTTTGAAGAAAAAAAATACTGTTCTGCGTTCTTTATCGACGTTTCTCAAGCATTTGATAAGGTTTGGCATGAAGGCCTAATATTTAAGCTAAAGCTGAACTTGCCCGAAAACTTGTATTAGCTCTTAAAAGATTATTTAACGAATCGGAAGTTTTTATTAAAAGAAGGTAATTTAATTAATTCTTTCTTAGAGAGAATAAAAACGAACTTAAGCTTGATTATAAATTTCATTCTATGTAATACATAAACAGTTCGACTAATAATAATTAAAAATTTTCAAAAAAAAAAAAAAAAAAAAAAAAAAAGAAGGTGACTTTTTAAGCTCGCCACAGCTCATTGAAGCCGGAGTTCCCCAAGGTAGTATTTTGGGACCAATTTTATATTTACTGTACACATCGGATATGCCAATTAGCACCCTAGTCCACACATCAACTTTTGCAGATGACACAGCTTTTTTAAGTATTCATAAAAGTGACCAAGAAGCATCACAACTTTTACAAGACCACATACTCAATTTGGAAAAATGGCTAGAAAAATGGAGAATAAAAGTGAATGAACAAAAATGCACTCACATAACTTTCACACTGCGCAGGGACTCATGCCCTCCTATTCGCATAAATAACCAAATGATACCACAGCATTCAGACGTTAAATACCTGGGTATACATCTTGACCGTCGCCTTACTTGGAAAAGCCACATTGACTACAAGTTAACACAAATGAAACTAAAAGCAATACAACTAAATTGGCTTATTGGCAGAAACTCCACCCTGAGCTTAGATTGTAAACTTCTACTGTACAAGTCCGTCCTCAAACCAATTTGGTGTTATGGGATTCAGTTATGGGGCACTGCCTCAGCTAGCAATGTAGAAAAAATTCAAAGGCGCCAAAATAAGATTTTATGTATTATTACATCTGCTCCCTGGTATATAAAAAATTCGAACATCCACAAAGACCTAAACATACCATCAGTTAAAGCAGAAATAGCGAAACATGCAGTCACATATCTAAAGAGGCTTGAATCTCATTCAAACCCTTTGGCGCGTAACATGCTGAATGAACCTGGTTACATTCGACTAAAAAGAAGAGATACTGCTTTTCTTGACCGTACATTAGAGGGATGACCCGCAAATGATTTCAAAATCCGTGAAACAAACATTATTTTTGTCTGGCACTGGCTGGACTTAAAAAGAATATTTTATTTTAGACTTAAGATACGAGTAATTATTGTTAGTTCAAAAATATTGAAGATACAATAAATAAATTATGAAAAAAAATTTCTATCATCTAAAAGGTTGATTGCGAATACATTTGAATGATTGCTAAGTCTGCTAAGGTACCTTTGACAGAAGTTAGAAATTTCTTCTTTGATTTTTTTAATTTTGAGATCTCTGTGTATGTTGTTGTTGTTCACAAACCAAGGTGCATTAGCTAACAATCTTAGTGTTTTGGACTGATATCTTTGTAAAATCTGAATGTTGGAGTTGCTTGTTGTGCCCCAAAGTTGAATACCATATATCCATACTGGTTTCAGGATTGCTTTATATAACAAAACTTTATTCTCCAGACTTAATCCAGATTTAGGGTTTGGGGCGTAACAACCAGTATATTTTTCTTGTTTTAATATTTAAGTGTTCACGGTTTTTTAAGACATGTTTTTTCATGTTAATCGTCGATCAAGATGAAGGCCCAAATGTGTGTCTTTTTGAGGTATAACAGTTCCATTTAAATACACTGGAGAGCTATAATTTGTTCTTAATGTAAATGTCACATGAACAGATTTTCCGGTATTTACTTTAATGTTCCGATTTTGCAACCAATATTGAATAAGATTTAATTGACTGTGTACCAATTCCGAAGCTATGGTTGGTGACTCATTAGAAGCTAGTACAGCGGTGTCATCTGCATAAGTAGAAATAGTTATATTGTCCATCGTAGGTATATCTGCTGTGTACATGGTGTACAGTACAGGAACTAATACCAGAGACATAACAGTTATAAGATATATTTAAAAAAAATTGTGGCATAACAGTTATATTGAAGAAATTATTTTTTTTCTCTTCAAATAATAGTTATTTTCAATTAATAAAAGTTTTTGTTTTCTGTAACTGTTATTCATAATAAAAATTTTTTTCTGTTGCTCATAACTTTTATTTTCGATTTATATTTTTTTACGTTGCCCTATAAGAGTTATTGTTAAGAGAAATTTTTTTCCGTTTTACTTT
Source organism: Phasia obesa (assembly GCA_949628195.1). Taxonomy (NCBI): domain Eukaryota; kingdom Metazoa; phylum Arthropoda; class Insecta; order Diptera; family Tachinidae; genus Phasia; species Phasia obesa. The sequence continues at coordinate 48,518 of CATIVE010000500.1, forward strand.
CCTATAGGAATCTACAGACTTAATCATGAGTCGAACTTGACCTTCCCTTAATGACTTATAATTGAAATTGGTTTTACTTAATTTTTATTTTGTACATTGGGAATGTAAATCGGTGGAGGTTTTGGTGTTGTACTTTGATTAGCATCTACTTCTTCATCTTCTGCATCAAGTTCAGCATATCTGTTGTTGTTGGATGATGTGCTAGGCATATCAAATATGTTAATCCGTTTGTCTTTTTCAGGCGACTCAATGCGCTTTCGTTTTTTTGTTGTTACACTATGCCAGATTTGTTCAATATTATCAATATTTTTTTCACTTTGGTCATTCAAGACTTCACCTTCATCACTACTTTCACTCAAGTTTACCATTGTAGTGTAGTAAATTTGTTATTTTACAAAAAATAAGAAAAATCGTTTTTATGTGCATGCTTGCACTTTAAATGTTTTTTGTTTTTTGTTTTTTTTTTTTTTTTTTGATTAATTTTAATCCCTTTATTTTTGTTAAGAAATATTTTGCAATTGAATTGTTTTTGGATTTGTTTAGGGATTAATTATAATCCGTTTATTTTTGTTAAACAAAAATTGCTAATTTTTATTTAGTATATTTCTAAGAAAAAGTTCCGACACTATGTCTTTTTAAATTTCGGTCAAACTAAGACTCATAAAGAATAAGTAAAGCAAAATAAAATGACATCAAGTTTGCAAATTGAAAAACTTCATGGAAATGAAAATTTCGACTGGCTTATTTCCAGATGAATGGTTTGTGGAATGCGGTTCAAGATACAGAGGATAAAGATGAAAAGAAGGTTCAGGCAAAGGCAGAACTTAGCTGTTAACAAACTAATGTATCCACATATTCGGGAATGCAAAAGTGCAAATGAAATCTGGTCTACGTTTTGTAAAATTTTTGAAGGCAGTGGTTTGGTAAGATGAGTTGGTTAAATTTAACAATTTTGCTCAACAAAACTGAACGACTGCAAAAACGTTGAAGAATATGTTAATGAAATTTTGACAACAGCGCACAAACTAAGAGCTGTTGGTTTGGAAATGGATGCAGAATGGGTTGGTTTGATGATGATTACTGGTCTTTCAGAAAAATATCGATGATTATGGAAATTCAAAGCTCAGGTATTATTTTTACAGGTATTATAATTACTGGTGATGCTATTAAGCTAAAGTTACTTCAAGATGTTAAGTCTGATTCACACGATTTAGCCTTAGCCTTAGCCAATCTAGTGGGGGTGTTAAAGAATAAGAGTGAACACCAACATTAAATACTTTATAAATACTTAATCTAATATACTTTGTATTTTATGTTTAATATAATTTGTATTTTATGTTCTTACTGAAAATAAATTTTCCTGTCTTTATCAAACTTTCAAACTAACAATATAAATAGACATACCTGTTGTGGTTGTAAATCACAAATAATGCTGCTCATAGTACTTAAAATCTCATCAATAAACGTACAAGCTTCATTTGGTTGTATTGTCACAAAATATCGCCTACACTTGATGGCAATTTTTATAAAAGTGTCACATGCCATGTCCTGGACTCCGTCATGAGTCTCATGCATAAATTCGAATAACTTATTGACTACGGTTTTCAGAAACTTCCAATGGGCTCTTAAAAACCGTGGATATTGTCCCACAACATACATAATATTTGAAGCAATGATAGCTTTATTATCTTTACCTTTCTTCTGTTCGCACAAACCCAACAGATCTTTAATTACAGTCACCAGAAAGCGTTTTTCGTCCTCTTCGCAAAAAGCACCTATAATCAAAAATTTTGTTTAATTATAAAATTGGAGACATATTAATAAAACGAATGAGTATTCTTTATAGTTAAAAAAAAATCTCAACAATTTCTCAAAATGTTCTCAAATTCAATTTATAAAAAGTTAGTTAGTTATAGTTAATATGATGATGCAAGTGTTTGGACACAGTGAGTATTTCTCTCAGAAAAGTTATATGCTAGAAATTTTCATAAGTCACATTTTCAAAATTTTATAAAAATTTTCTCATATTTTATTTAAAAAAAAGTGTGACCACAGTTTGTTAGTATGATATATTGTCTTCCTATTCCACCAGGTTTGACTTCCTGAGATGCAAGGGCTTAAACGCAGTGGGTATTTCCCTCAGAAAAGTTATATGCTAGAAATGTTCTCTAATAGCGTTTTCTTTTCTGACATAAATGTTACATATTTTCTACCCTTTGCACTTTTTTGTGTTCTATTCTGAAAAAAAAAAATGTAATAGTTCAGAATGGACGCCAAAACTGAAATTCTTCTAACTTACTTATTGGAATCATCCTCTTCCTCCGATGATGATGAAATCTATGATGTGGTAGATGTACAAGTGTACGGGGGGGGGGGAGAAAAAGTTTGCTTATTGAAATTTTACAAAATAACGTGGGGTAACGTGTAAAAAGTGTTGCATAGAAATATGTAACATTTTTTGCCAGAAAATAAAACGCTATTAGTCACATTTTCAAAATGATAATAAAAATTTTCTCAAACTCAATTAGAAATAAGTGTAAACACAGTTTGTTAGTATGATCTATTATCTTCCTATTCGACCAGGTTTGATTTCCTGAGATGCAGGACACAATGGGTATTTATCTCATAAACGTCAATAAGTCACATTTTAAAAAATTTATAAAAATGTTTACAATTTCACTTCGGCGACAGTTTCTTTTTAGTATAATCTACTTCCTCTTTTTCCGCTAGGTTTGATTTCCTGCGATGGAAGGGTTTAGACACAGTGGCTATTTCTCTCAGAGAACTTATATACAGTAATTTTCATCGACACATTTTCAAAATTTCATTGATATTTTTACAAATTGTTGCGTGTGCACTTGTTAAGTATTACAAAAGTACAGAACTAAACATTTAGCAAATCCTTTTATCTCACTATTACGCTACTAAAATAATTTTATGTCTGCTACCTTGATAGATGAATATGGTTATTCAATGATGTAAATGGTTATTCGAAAATGGTTAAATATTTCATGATAAACAAATTAAATCAATTAATTTTTAGACAAATAAACTTTGTAGAATGTTTTGATATAGTTGACCTGTTATAATTTATATGCTTGAACTTAGTGCGGCTTTAGGTCTTTCAATAATAAAAATAATCAATAAAAAACCATATATTTAATATTTTATTATTTTTATTTTCCCTTTTCCGATATTTCGGTTAACTTTGTTAACCATTGTCAAGGATTATTTTAAAAAATTTGAGCACAGATTTTCACATTTTTTTTTTTAATTTTTAAATTCTGCGGTGTCCTGCGATTTTTAATGATGAATATTTAATTGGTCAAACTATTTATTAACATATAAATGAATTGTTAAAGTTAGGGTTAAGCTCTTTTAGTCTCTCTGACAACTAATAGTAGTTGAAGAATATTTTTATATAAATTAGGTGATTAATTTTTTTAAAGAAAAATGAGAAAAATGTGATTAGAGACTAGCAGAATGTAGTGCATTTTCTGGATAGCTACATCCGTCTTCACCATTCTTCGCTTCTATCTATATATGTACTTTGAGCAGGGTTTAATTGCAAACATCGTCTATTTAATGATATATTTAACCGTAGAAATGCTTCGTTCGTTCGTTATTTTATTTTTAAAATAAAACATTTTCTATTTTTTTAAAATAAAAGTAATAGGCTTTTTTGGTACATAAGCATTTATTTTAACTAGAGATCTCCCTGTGAAAATTCGACCAAATTTATTTTTGTAGACTTTTTATATATTTTACAAAAGCACACATTCATGTTTTCATGTTTCTCAATAAACAAAAGTTCATATCAATTCAATAAATTCATATACTTATTAAATTAAACAAAATGGGAAACACAATTGTAAATAATCGTATTATTTAAATTTAGTTATTAGTTTAGATTATTTATCCAAGTTCTTCGAATCAAATTGTACTTTAAACTTCTCTGTAAACAAAGTTCCTTGTAAAAGTTCGATTTTTTTTCAATAAATTGCCTTTACCATTATCATCAGGTACATACAGTTTTAAGCCATCAAATGAACTTCTTTTAGCAACATAGAATTGTCCACGTGAAAATACACGATGTCGCAATAATAACCAATTTTTTCAAAAGGTTGACCCTGTGATTTGTTTATAGTCATAGCAATTGTTTGTTTGTTTGTTTTACGCTTTTCAACAGCGGTACGTGAATTCAACTATTAAATAAAGACTTAAAAAATCTATTTTGAGACAATGGTTTCAAAGAATATTTTCCCTTGTGGCAACATTATGTAAAAAAAGTTAAATTACTTCGAGTTACTTCAGACTTCAAAAACGGCATATTAAAAGCATGGGACCATAGTTATGACATAAAATTATTTGGAACAATATTCAAAGCCCATTAAAACTATTTAAAAAATTATTTTTATTAAGCAGATTATCGGTGTTAATATATCCAGAACTGTTCTAGCAACACTTATTGATCTTCGTTGTGGCATCTCAAGAAAAAAAATATTTATAAGAGAAAATATATTTTCTATGACAGCTATAACATAAAACACCTTTGTGAAAGTTTCAAGAGTTACCTTTTAATTTTCAAAAATAACGCCATATACATAAAAATAACGTCACTATCAACACACCCTTTAAATTTTAGTAACTGTTGTATTAGCGGCAATGGCAACACACTTTCTATGAAAATATCAAAAGAGTATTGCGGATCAAAAAATAAGGCCATATACGTAAAAAACATTCACTGTCGGAATACCCTTTTATTAGTTGTTATAGTGGCGGTAGTAGTATACCTTCTATGAAAATTTCAAGAGTCTACCTATTATGGTTACAAAATTAAACCATATGCATACTAATTATGTCATTGTGGGAACACCTATTTTAGGTTTCTTTTTTAATTTTAATTACTCTGTGTAAATTTCAAATATCTGCCTCTTACGGTTCAAGAAATAAAGACACATACGCAAATAACACATCACTTGCGAAACACCATATAAGTTTTAGTATTTGTTGTTATAGCGGCCATAATAATACAACTTTTATAAAAATTTGTAGAGTCTCGCTTTTATGGTCACAGAGATCAAAGGAGCTGTGAACATCCATATGTAATAAGTACGTATAGACATGTTTAATTTCATATGTTTATTGACTCTCATCTCTTGTCGTATTTTTAACTTCACTCATGTAAATAGAGAAAAAGCTGTATACTTACTTCTTCTCTTTTTGTTTTCAAAAGCAATTCGAAATATAGAATTGCATGCAAACACGCACATTTGGTTTTACTTGAAGCTAGCACATATGTGTGTATTTCTAGCATGTGTAGTGGTGGCAATTTAAAGAGCCATTTATTCCTCAAATACTAAACCGATTTCAATGAAACGTAGCTTGACAATATCTACCAACCGGTGAAAGAATAAACAAAATCGGTTGACAAACAGAGGAGAAAAAAGACCCAAAGTCTTGCGTTTGCCTATTTATGTATATGTAGATAAAGCAAAATAAAAAAATAATTTTTTTAACTAAGTTTGGAAGAAATAAACAAAAATTCAAGCCTTCAAAATTTTTACTTTTTAAGAGCACTAAGTAATATGTAATAAAATTTGGTAAAGGCAATGGCAGTTTAGTTAAAATTATATGTGAGCATTTTTGGCTAAATTCTCTTATTTTTTAATTAAAGTTTAAGTTTTTGTAGTTTTAGTCTCTAGTGTTTTATTTAAGAGGTTTTAGTTTTATAAATCATTTTTTGTAAATAGTTTTTAATTTAGCGATAAAATAGATATAATTTAGATTAAGTTTTTATGTTTTTTTTTGAAAATTTGAAAATTTCGAACTATTTATGTATTACATATAATGAAATTTATAGTCAAGCTTAAGTTCGTTATTATTTTCTCTAAGAAAGAATTAATTAAATTACAAATTATGTGATAATATTAAAGAAAAATTGGGAAAATTTAATTTTTAGACACCAGCAGAGAGGAATGCACATTTTCTAGACAGCTATGTCCGTCATCAGCACTACTATGTGTTTCGTGCATGTGTTAGTGACTTTTATGTCTGTGTTTCTCTGTGTGTTCCCTGCAGATAATATTGGGCTACGTGGTCCATTGTAACTGAAATGGACTAGCTACAACATGGTCCTATGTCATGCAGTCATGGACCATGTTATTTTCCAACAAGAGTTTGTTGTTAAACGATAAGTATTCACGTTTTAACGATTGCATAAAGTGTTGGCAAGAGCTGTACGATTCGTGCAGTGTGTTCCATCGTGTAGTGACATAGAGAAGTTTTGAAACTACTCCCATGTAATTTAAAGCTGGGTTATATGGTCCAGCCCTAGGACATCGTAATGTTAAATGGTTCATGTTTTCTCTATACATCTGGGTTACCTTTGGACTAGTCCTAGTCCCTTATGGAATATAATTTACATGCGTGTATGGATTAGTTACGTTATCTTCAGGGTATGGACTAGTTACGTTATCTTCAGGGTTGTGTATGACAGTGTTGGGATTTGACAATATATAAATTCTACCGCCCCAATGATAAAATTGTACCAAATCAGCATCAATTGTACCAAAATTTGCCTCGACAATAAAATGTGATAAATCAAAATAGTAGTGTATTATACTAAGGTATTATAAAGTAATGATAGTTGACCTTGATTCCTTGAATTACTGTTTTTGTGTTGCTAATTTATGTACTAACTGTTATTTGGCCAAAATACCTATTTTATAAGCAAAAGTATTAGTATGTTACCAGCATGATGTACAGCATATGCTTGAAACTCCACAAAAGTAACCGGATCTTAATTCGATAGAGTATGTTGGAGTTATTTGGAATACTAATTAACGAGTCATCTCATTACTATAAAAGTCCTTACGATTTCTCTCTAGAGAGAATAGGAAAATATATCAGCCAAATACAGCCCAAAACGGATTGAGGCGATAATAAGTTAAAACGCTGTAAGTTAAAACGCTGTAATTCAGCAAAAAGGTCTCGTTACTAAATTGCATATTACTTACAGCTACGGTCAGAAAAATGTCTCCAATACATATTTTCTTATAGGTTGAATTTATATATTTCAAAATTTGTCATAAGACGCTTAGTAAACTGTATAACTACATAAAATAAAAAAAATTAATTTTTGCTAATTATTTTATTTTGAAATTTATACTTTATTTGAAAAAATCAGTCAAAAAATACCACTTCACTTCAATTTGTACTAATATTAAACACTAAATTAAGAACAAATTAAAAAGAATTATAAATGATGCATTTATTACGTTGAGCATGATTCGTATATTCTAATCAATACCTTGTTGCGTGTCCTTTATTTGTAATAACGTCTGCACAGCACAACGTTTTGGCATCGAACTTACAAGATTTTGGCATCTTTCCTTTGGTATTTTATTTCTGTCTATAAATTCTCAATTGGATTGAGGTCTGGGCTCTGAACGGGCCATTCCATCACATTGACTATATTATCCCGAAACCACTTTGTCTTAAGCTTAAGTGCTTCGGGTCATTATCTTGCTGGAAGACCTACACCAATGGCATTTCTTCAGAAGCATAAGGGAGCAACCAACATAAATGTTCTTATCCATTGTGGTTTTGACCCATGTCATTATACTAGATCCACCGTGTTTTATGGTTTTAGTTATAAATTTTGTGTTGAATTCTGCGTTAGGGGATCTTCTTATGTAGGAACGTGATCTCTTGTTTCCAAATACCACTATTTGGGACTCATATACCATATACCATATATTTTGACCGGCACTGTATATTAAAGGATTATCAAACTAAATAATAAAAATCATGAACGAAAATCAAAAATGTAGCAATTTAGTTGGTTCTAGACAGGGTTGATGAACTTTTAAATTGGAAATGTTTGTTATTGTAAGAAAAAGATATTGATTAAATAAACAAATTTATTGAATAAATTTTATATGAAATTGTAGCAAAAAAGTATACCAGTGATGTGTCGATTGTAGCAAATTTGGTACAATTGTACCACAAATCCCAACACTGGTGTATAAACGTTTGTATATCGTTGTTTTTATATTTAGCCTACTTAGTATCTCATCTAATTCTACTTGGTAAATCATAGCCTACTATTTGCCATGCGTGTCGTGTTTATTATAAGTAGTCTGTTTGTAAGCACTGTACAGACTACTACATCCTACATATATAATATTTTGTTGATATCAGAACAAAAAAGTTAAATACACCCAATTCTGGTTTTACACGGTTTTAATTTAACACGGTTTGAAAATAAAAAAAAAACAATTTTGTACACGACTTTATTCCATTTAGCACGATTCAAAATCTTTTGGTAAATTTAAGTTTTGCAATATATTTTTAGATGAATTCCCTTTTGTTGCATACAAGTATTTTTACTTGATAGAACAATTGAAATGTGTTAATACTTTGTGAACTTTAAATGCATCTCTAAAATACATTGAAAACTACAAATAAGAAACTACAACGTAAAGCCATTTCTTTAGAAAACAAAATTGAAATTTATATCGCCTTCGAAATGGAGAAGGCTCAACATTTCATGGTAAAATGTTCGGTTTAAACGAAGCCACAGTAAGAACTATAAAAAATTTAAGATTCAATTAGGCAATCGTTGATTTCTGGAACGAAGCTATCTGTTAAGTTTTCATCATACACTAAATATGCAAATAAACGGTGCAAATACACATTATATGTACATGCATATATGTGATTTAGTAAAATAAACATGATAGCCATAGGATAGCCATAGTTCGTAACACTACCTCTATAATAAAAATGTTAGCCCTAGTGTCTAGTGCTTTCCACCAGACAATAACTCCGTAGCGTAAGATCGGCTTGATTACCGCTTCAAGTAGCCAGTTTTCAATCCTTGGATTCAATTACCAAGTTTTGCCTATGGCTTTCCTACATACGTTTATTGTGGTAATGGCTTTAGACGCTCTTGCCTGGATGTTCATTTTCCAGGATACTATCTAAGATTGTGCCTAAATATTTCGCGCTCTCAGATAGAGTTAGTGGTATTGGTATATTTTTGAGCTCCATTATAAATCTCCACAAAATGGAGGTGGTAAAAAGTCACACTAAGTGCTTTGTTAGTCGTTTCGACTAACCAGAACACATAAAACCTTAACTTGAAGGCTGCTGAAAACTAAGCAGTCTGCAGTGAGTTCAGGACGACTTGTGTTATACGTACACTCCAATCGACTAACAAAGCATTTCTAGGGTTCAAGATACGAAGAATGCTGAAGACGGATGTATTTATCCAGAAACATAGTGTCTAATTAAATTCTACCCATTTTTCTTTAAAAAATGAATCACCTAATTTGTAAAAAATATTCTTCAACTACTTTAATAGCCAGAGAGAATAAAAAAGAACTTTAACAATTTATTTATATTTTTAAATTCCTCGAAAACGTCGGCTTTCCTTGCTATAGGCGATACAAATACTTTTAGGAATAGTCGTCCACAAAAATTACAATGAACCTTGCACCAGAAAAAGATTTTGTCTTAAATGGTCGCATTGCATCTGAATGTACAATATCTAAAACCATTTTCTTGAAATGAATTTATTACTGTTTTCCTTGAATACAAATTTCACATAGAGTAGGACTCAGTCGAAAATTTAATCCGTGTTCAATTTTTATCTTCTTTAAATTTTCATTACAAATATGGCCAAAGCGTCTATGCCATAACTGCACATCGTTTTTACAATCCAAGCCTTCTGCTTTGTGTTCTGAGAAACGCATTCTATTTTGTAAAAATTGTTATGCAAACTTTGTTGCTATCAATACATTGTCACTATACAGAATTTCAATGTCCCGTTCCACACTTGCAATTTAAGTTTCTGAAACATTTTTTAAAATTTCTTTTGACGTTGCATTCGTGTCTATACTTCTGTTCAAAATTGTGTTTCTGACGACTGTATACCTTTATAGTCATTCTGATGTCGAAAAGAGCAAACAATAACAACAATAGAGAATCGCAGTAAAGTTTCAAATAGTCCCGTTCATCACTAGCAATTTTTGTTTTTGCAACACATGTTTTTGTTGTTGGTAGAGGAAAGAAAAATGGCAGCGGGTTCGATATTTCATGTACTTGAAACTCTGCTGCGACTCTCTATTGTTGTAAAACCTCCTGCTGCGCAAATACTACTCCTACTGCCAGCATCACCATCGAACGAGATATTCGAATCAAACGGACTTGCTTTTTACTCATCGCATTAATTCCTTAAATTTTTTAACTATAAATAAAATTATAAATAAAAACAATTTGTATTATTGTGTAGTGGTATAAATGCAAAAATGCTATTCGCGGTGAAACCGGAATAAATGGCAGTGGGGTATGCAACAAAGTGTATCACTCCGGACTTAAGTGTTCTAATGTTGACCATTATTCTGCTGGTATTCTGGAAGCAAATAATTTTATTAATTTTATGTGTGATGATTGTTCACAATACATCCACAATGAAGGCTTGTGAAAAAATGTTTCAGAAATTAAAAAATTACATGTTGTTAGAGCCCAGCCAAATACAATTTCACAAATTCGTTTAATTCTATCACAATATACAATCATGTTTTTTTTCTCTCATTCCCACTGTCGTCAATTCTGAGTGTAATCTTAAGCGGCATTTAGACGGTCAAACGCGGCCTGTGAGCATGGCATGATGAGAGAGTTTAGCATTTAAATGAAGGCGAAGTTTGTCAAACATAATTATACAAAATACACTGAACAGTGTATTTTGGTTCTTATTAAAGATGGCGTGAATTAGTTGCTGCTTTAGTAATTGATGAATTATTGTTCCAATAGAGAGGTGTTATTTACGAAAATGTGTTTATTTCTTAACTGTAGGAGGGATACACTTGAAATTTACAAACAGTTATTAAAACTTAGTTTACTATATAAACAAGTATAAAAAAATAAAACTAAAAATTAAAGGGTGTTCCGACAGTGGTGTGAAATGCATGTATAAGGCATAAGTTTTGAACCATAATAGGTAGACTCTTGAAATTTTCACAGAAGGTGTATAGCGATGGCCGCTATAACAATAAAAATTAAAACTTAAAGGGTGTTCCGATAGAGAGGTGTTATTCACGAATATGTGTTTATTTCTTGAACTGTAGGAGGCATACACTAAAAATTTACAAACTGTAATAAAAACGTAGTTCGCCTTATATACAAGTCTAAAAAATAAACCTAAAAATTAAAGGGTGTTCCGATAGTGGTGTTATTTTGACTTATAAGGCCTAAGTTTTGAATCATAATAGGTAGAATCTTGAAATTTTTACAGAAGGTGTATAATTTGAACGCTATAGCAACAAATATTAAAATTTATAGGGTGTTCCTATAGAGAGGTGTTATTCACAAATATGTGTTTATTTCTTGAGCTGTAGGAGGCATACACTAAAAATATGTAAGCAGTAATTAAAACTTAGTTCGCTATATAAACAAGTATAAAAAAATAAACCTAAAAATTAAAGGGTGTTCCGATAGTAGTGTGATTTGCATGTATAAGGCCAAAGTTTTGAACCATAATAGGTAGGCGCTTGAAATGTTCACAGAAAGTATATAACTGTGACCGCTATACTAGCAAATACTAAAACTTATAGGGTGTTCCGATAGAGAGGTGTTATTAACGAATATGTGCTTATTTCTTGAACTGTAGGAGGAATTCACTAAAAATATGCAAGCACTAAATTAAAATTAGTTCGCTATATAAACAAGTCTGAAAAAAAATAAACCTAAAAATTAAAGGGTGTTCCGATAGTGAAGTGATTTGCATGTATAAGGCCTAAGTTTTGAACCATAATTGGTAGACTCTTGAAAATTTTACCAAAGGTGTATAACTATGGCCGCTATAGCAAAAAATACTAAAACTTATAGGGTGTTCCAATAGAGAGGTGTTATTTACGAATATGTGTTTATTTCTTACAAACAGTAATTAAAACTTAGTTCGCTTTATAAACAAGTCTAAAAAAATAAACCTAAAAATTAAAGGGTGTTCCGATAGTGGTGTGCTTTGTATCTGTAAGGCCTAAGTTTTGAACCATAATAGGTAGACTCTTGAAAATTTTACCAAAAGTGTATAACTGCGGCCACAATAGCAAAAAATACTAAAACGTAGGGTGTTCCAAAAGTGACGTGTTATTTACGTTTATGTCTTTTTTAGCTGTAAGAGAAAACCACTTACAATTTGCAGACTGTAATTAAAACTATGTTTGTTTTATAAACAAGTATACAAAATTGAACTTAAATATTAAAGGGTGTTCCAATAGTGACGTGATTTGCATGTATATATCCTAAGTTTTGAATGAATAGGTGGAATCTTGAAATTTTTACAGGAGGTGTATAACTATGTCCACTATAACAAATAATAAAAATTAAAGGGGTTTCCGCCAGTGACGTGATTTGCATGTATAAAGCCTTATTTCTTGAACCGTAACAGGTAGACTCTTGAAATTTCGTACAGAAGATGTGTTGCCACGGCCGATATGACAATTACTAAAAATTAAAGGGTGTTCCGACAGTGACATGTTTTTCACTTATCGTGACTTATTTTTAATCGCAATAAGTAGACTCTTAATATATTTATAGAAAGGAAGTTGCCATGGCCACTATAATGAAAAATAAAATTAAAGGGTGTTCCGACAGTGTCATGATTTTATAAACCGTAATGATACCCTCTTGAAATGTTTACTGTAGATGTGTTACTTCGGCCGATATAACAAATACTTAAAATTTAAGTGTGTCCATTAGTAACGTGTTTTTCACGAATATTACCTTATTTTTTTAACCTCAATAGGTAGGCTCCTGATATTTTAATAGAAAGTGTATTACCATTGCCGCTATAAAATCAATTACATATTAAAACTTAAAGGGTGTTCTAACTATGATGCAATTTTCGCGAATATTACTTTAATTTTAAAATTTAATGGTGTCCCATAAGACATAAAGAAATAAACAACTGGAATATTTAAATTATACTGAACATAGTACGGAACCCTACGTGTGTGAGTCTAACTCGCACTTGACTAATTTATTTAATTTGAATTTATATACATAAATGAAATATTTCATAAATAAACTCGAATAAAACCCTTTACATTTATTACCATCCATAAAACCAACAGACATGTAAAAAACTAACAAATCTCCTAAAATCGTGCGCTCTAGCCAAGAAATTTTTACTGCTCGCTTACAAAATAACAAATGAAATTTACACTGTGTTTGAAAAACATGTGTTTAGACTAGTTTGATGGCCTGATGGCAAACACATAATATCAACAATTTTTGATTTTCATCCAGCGCGGCTGTCAAACACGAATTTTGGTCGTTTACACGAGTTTTATGGCATGTCATCCAGCGGTGCTTACAGTCCGCGTTTGACCGTCTAAATGTCGATTTACTGTACTTGATGATTTAACTGCATCACCAAAAAGAACTAATACTGTTTATAAGAATATAGATACGCAGCCTTTATTGTCCATTTCTATTTCACCATCATGCTCGTCACTTAATGCTGATGCTGTTAGAAAACATACATATCGCTCCTTTATTGCAACGTAGTCATATCTCGAAAAATCAAAAATTTGAAGTTACTTAAGCAAAATAACTCCTTGATAGATTTTTTATATGCAAAAAAATGTTTGCCTTATATCTCAATCTGAACCGATATTATAGCGAATATATATTACGCAATGAGATAGCAGTGTTTACACTTTTAAAACTTAAATTGCGTTTTGCTAAGTTTGATTTTTTTTTGAGATATGACTACGTTGCAATAAAGGAGCGATATGTTCCCGCAAAAAATTTGGAATTACTAAAATAAGTAGTTGCTAAATAATGACTTAGTTTTGGGATTACCAAATTCTGTTACTCGATTACAAAACACATTACATTACATTAAACTTAAAAAAAAATAATTTGTAATTAAACTAATTCTTATATTTTAAGAGAGAATGCCTTGAAAATATTTAAAAAAATAAGTCATTATTTCAAATAAAATTTTCATATTTCTAAGTTACCTTCAGATTATTTAACACCAAGAAAAACGTATTTGCATTACATTTTTTTGCGTAATATACATTACGTAATTCTGAAGAATTAGTTATTTTAGTCTCACGACATGTGAAAATCATTAAGTTGGTAATCCAGTTACGAAGTACTTCCACCAAAAATGCTTGATTCCACACTCAATTACCATTTTTTAAATTTTTTGTTGGGTTATGAGTAGTGACCAAAGGCGCCAATTCATCAAATGATTTGGAAGACATATTACCAGGGATCGCAAATAATGATTATCCATCACATTTTAAAAGAAAAAAATCATTATGTTAAAAATTACTCTCTAAGTTTTATTTTCCGATTAAGGAATAAAAAATACTCTCTGAGTTTTATTTTCTGATTGAAGAATAAAAATTACTTTCTGACTTTTATATTTCACTTAGAAATAAGGATTATTATCAAAGTTTTATATTTCGCTTAGAAAATAAAAATTATTTTTTGAGTTTTATTTTTTACTTAAAAATAAATATTATTTCTTTTGTTAATTTGGACATATGTAAGTATATAAATAGTACTTTTTGAAACTTTTTAACTAAAAAACATAGAAATTAGTTTAGTTGGCATTCTTTTGATATAGTAAAAGTATCAAACTAGTGTTTGGTACTTTTTCTTCATTTTAATATTTGGGGGATAAAACGTGTACTTTGGTGCTTTTTTGGGACTTTTTTACTGAAACACAGTAAAAAAAATTCCAAAAAGTACTATTTATATACTTCATATGTCCAAATTAACAAAAGAAAGAAATAATTTTTATTTTTAAGTAAAAAATAAAACTCAAGAAATAATTTTTATTTTCTAAGCGAAATATAAAACTTGGAAAAGAATCCTTATTTTCTAAGTGAAATATAAAACACAGAAAGTAATTTTTATTCTTCAATCAGAAAATAAAACTCAGAGAGTATTTTTTATTCTTCAATCGGAAAATAAAACTTAGAGAGTAATTTTTATTCTTCAATCAGAAAATAAAACTTAAACATCAATCATTAAATGGTGAGCAAAGAATAAAACTCAGACAATAATTTTTATTCTCTGAGCAGAAAATTAAACTTAATACATAATCGTTATGTTCTAAGCATTAAATAAAGCTCAGAGAATAATTTTTATTCTTTGAGTAGAAAATAAAAATCAAGAAATAATCATTAAAACCCAATTTTTAAAATAAAACTCATAATCATTACAATCTCTGCATATTACAGAAGAAATGGATCCATATTTCATCTTTCAAACTAACTGTTGCTACTGAATAAATTTTAAAGTATGTTGAAAAAATTGCATACATAAGTAAATGTCATATGGCCTGTTTCAAGCTTTTAAGAAATAATGCTGATCTAACCACTTTAAAACGAAGTAAATTTAAAATTGATATATTGGACAGCTTTTACAATGAAATATTAAAACTTCAAGTTTGGCCAGCTAATATTAAAGTACGTCCCTTTGTAAATTTTCGGAAGTCGGCGCTTCCTGAACTAGTTTAAATGTGGAAAAATATTTCAAGGTGTATTTTCAAAATCTCTCGGGAATGAGAACTAAATCTAAAGCAATTTTTGACTTTTCATCTCAATATGAGTTTGACGTGCTTGTATTGATTGCAACCTAGTTGAATGAAGACTCCTTCGGTGCTGAAATTTTTTATCTTAATCTTTTTAATGTAATTACGCTTATTGAAAAAGATCAGAATATAGCTATGTGTGAGGAATATCGGCCGATCAATACTTTTAAAAAAATTTGAAAAATATAATGACAAAGCAGTAAAGTCAACTAGAAAACTGTTTAGAACAAAATAATTTACTATCAAAGTACCAATCTAGTTTTAGAAAAAAATATTCATGCGAAGCAGCAGTAAATTACATTATAAACAGATGAAAATACAAAAAACAAAACAGTAAAATATTAGCGATTTTTCTTGACTTTAAACGTCCGTTCGAAACCATAGATAGACATTCTAATAAAAAAAAAAAATATTTATGTATGGCATTCAAGGCGAGGAATTAAAATGGTTTCAATCATATTTAAATAATCGTATATAAATTACGCAAGTCAACAATGTATTATCAGCATTGTTGCCAAAACGGCGGTTTTCGCGCTTGATCTGGTGTTTTTTTGCCATTAGAAGCGGAAACCGCTAAGTGGGTTTTTAAGCTGTGTAACTTTTTAGTTAGCGGGTTTCTAGCGTTTTAAAGTTTTAATAAATACGAAATTTTAATAATTAAATAACTGCAATAAGTATTTGTTTGTTATAAATTAAGTACTGAACTCAGTAGTTTCAGTCTCTTACTTTACATTTAATGTGCGCCCATGGAGGAATTCTGGGTGCAAGTGTATTCGTGTCTCTACAATTGTCGACTATTTATTTTTTAGGTGCATTGTCAACGAAGCGTCTACACTTTTTATTTCGTATTTGATATATTAAGAAACTTGGCATTTGGAAATTATTGTATTTTAGTTTTCTGCAAAAAGTTTTTTTCTAAATAACAAAAAAATGTAAAAAATATGTATGGATGTATGTATATATGTATGTATGTATGTATGTATGTATGTATGTATGTATGTATGTATGTATGTATGTATGTATGTATGTATGTATGTATGTATGTATGTATGTATGTATGTATGTATGTATGTATGTATATATGTATGTATGTATGTATGTATGTATGTATGTATGTATGTATGTATGTATGTATGTATGTATGTATGTATGTATGTATGTATATATGTATTTATATATGTATTTATATATGTATGTATGTATGTATGTATGTATGTATGTATGTATGTATGTATGTATGTATGTATGTATGTATGTATGTATGTATGTATGTATGTATGTATGTATGTGCATATGTTTTTACATAAGTATGTATATACCCTGTAGGAGATTAAGCGATAATTGCCTAAAAGCTACTAGTACAATTACTAGAACTACAAACACTAGTGAAAACAGAACTAGAACTTTCATTACGAAATACTAGTGCTGATGAGTTGTAGTACTTGAAGTAGTTCAAGGTACCACTTGCAGACTGATAGAAAATGTGGGTAACAGAAAAATTTGTATTTTAGTATAAATTTTGGAGTTTGATCTTCGAGATTTAGACTTGCTTAATTCTATTTTTTTAATGTAATATAAAATATTTTGAGAAATTCTAATTATGTATCTATTCATATTTTTTTGTGTTTTTAAGAACTGCCATACCACAATAGGCATTTTAAAAACTAGTAACAAACTGGTTCACAAGCACCCAATCGGGTCCATGTGTACTAGTATGTGTCTAGAACAAATGATACTAGTGATTTTCCAAACACACTCAATGTTAATTTGAGAATTAAGATGATATAGGAAAGTTTACAGTAGCGAACTAGTACTGGTGCTTTTTGTACTAGTAAAACACTAGTTAGACACTAGTGATCTCCTACGGGGTATTTATGTAGGTATGTATGTATTTTAACTATAATTTTTTATTACCAAAAGTGTAGACTAGATAATGACACAATGTGACGAAAGGGAACTTATCTTGCCAGGGTAAAATTTTCAGTACAAGACAAAACAAAATTTCATATTTTATGTTGTATCAAACGAAATCTTGAGATCAACTACAAAATATACCTTATTTTATTTTGAACATATTTAATTACACTCTTAAAGACTGAAAACTTGCACAAATTAGTTGTCCAACTTTAACCTTGATTATCTCAAAGCTATTCTTTTAAAGTATAAACTTCAAAACGCCATAACTTCGTCAGTTTCTTAGATTTTGCCTGATTTTTTTGTGTTCACTCCAGAATTTTCTGCTTCATCGAAAACTAAATTTCGACACCTAGGTCCCTTTTGCCAGCTTGCGACACATACATATATCTACATAAGTATAATTAAAATATATATATATATATATATATATATATATATATATATATATATATATATATATATATATATATATATATATATATATATATATATATTTTAAAGTTCTGTTCTTGTCAAAAACGTTTTTGGTAATAATTAATATAATGCAAAATAAATAAATTTGTGTTTCTTTATATATTTACTAGCTGTTCCCGCCACTTCGTGTCAGCGTCCTTGCAATATTTTTGATTTTGCTTTGAAAGTAATCCACATCAAATTTTAAGACTATTACTTTTATAGTAATTCAGATATAGTTTATTTATTTACTATAAAAATGTACCTATTCTTAGGTAATTACTCAGGAACATAAGCTTTATATAAAATTTTTGAGTTCTGTAAATAGTGTTTAAATTTTACGCTAACAAAAATAAAAGGTGCTGTGAAGTTTGCAGTACCATTAAATCGGTAAAAACGCATACTTTCACTACTTTTTCCCTATTTTCATTTGAAAATATTTTTAAGGAAAAATGTATCCTATATTTGAACCATGGTAATTAGGTACCTCTCCATAAAATTTTATTAAAATTCATCCAGTAATTTTTACGTGAAGCGAACACAGTCAGACTCATATACAGAAAGTTACTGTCTTATAGATAATGGTTAAATATGGACAAAAATTTAGAAAAGAATGGAAAACTAACCCAAAATTAAGGGATTGGATAAAGAAGTGTAAAAATCCTCAAAAAGCTTCTTGTCGTACAGTAAATGTTATTGGCAGCGCAAATTTTCAGACTTAATTGTACAAGCTTCAACAAAGAAACATCATGCTTCGAAATATAAATTTACTCAAAAAAAAATTCCATTTGTAGTAAAATGTGCTAAAGCATTAAGTTTCTTTGTCTTTATATTTTTTTAGATTTATATTTTTATTATTTATTTAGATTGAATTATCTAAATTTTAAACTTTAGATAATCATGAAGTATGTATGTATTTTAAATAATTCAATTTTATCTTTTGGCTTTAAACTTAAAAAAAATTATTTATAAATTTATTTAGCGGTTTATGTCAACGTTTTTTCGACGAGTTAGCGGTTTCTAGCGTTTTTTTTACTTTACCATACGTAGGTAGTATAAGGTAAAGTATAGTAATCGTGAAAAAAAATCGATGTCGGGATTTCGAGGGATTTATACGTTTTGAGGTCTCCTGAATCCGTTTTGGCTATTTTCGAAATGATGTCTGTGGGTGGGTATGTAGCCACATTTTTGTGGAGTTTGTACAGGTCATACAGTTTGACATATCAAAATGAAATTTAGTATGTACCTTTGGTATATGGATATGAAGAGCTGTTTTGGGCATAATCGGGAGAGAGCAAGGGGTAGTTTACTTAATCCCATATTTGTGAACGCTATACAGGTCATATCGTATGACATATCAAAATGAAGAGCTGTATTAATTTTGGGTATAATCGGGAAGAGGCAAGGGGTAGTTTACTTAATACCCCACACCGAAAATAATTAATTTTTCGATTCAAATATACACTGAACTTATATTCTTTATGTAATATATCCATAAAAATACATGTTGCCTTTGGGTATGGTAAAGTTGTGTGTAGGCCACTCCAGATTTTTTAAGTATAATCTGGCGGAAATTGGTTCAATAGTTTTGGCAACACTTATTATCAGGTAAAAAATTTATAAGGAGTGCCTCAAGGCTCAGTTTTAGGAGCTCGATTATTTATTATATATATCAACTAGCTATGCCCATACACGTTGTGTGCGTACTTACTTTTTTCCATTTTGATTTGAAAGAAATCCACACTAAATTTTAAGACTCTTACATATTTACTTTATGTAAAGGTTCCATGGCTAAAATTTATATAAAATTCTAAAAAATATTGTAAAGCTCTGTAAAATGTGTTTAAAATATTTTAATAACAATTTGTGTAATTCGACAAAGTAAAATACAAATCAAATACAAATTTTATTCAATTGGCTACATGGCAGTAAGTAATTCATATTTTGCCTTACCACACCACATAGAATCAAAGTTAACACAAATGAAGCTAAAAGCAGCCCAACTAAACTGGCTTATTGGCAGAAATTCTATTCTCGCTCTAGATTGCAAACTTTTATTGTAACGAGTGATTTTTTAAGAGCTTGAGAAATTTTTTTAAAAAAAAAAACGCATAAAATTTGCAAAATCTCATCGGTTCTTTATTTGAAACGTTAGATTGGTCCATGACATTTACTTTTTGAAGATAATTTCATTTAAATGTTGACCGCGGCTGCGTCTTAGGTGGTCCATTCGGAAAGTCCAATTTTGGGCAACTTTTTCGAGCATTTCGGCCGGAATAGCCCGAATTTCTTCGGAAATGTTGTCTTCCAAAGCTGGAATAGTTGCTGGCTTATTTCTGTAGACTTTAGACTTGACGTAGCCCCACAAAAAATAGTCTAAAGGCGTCAAATCGCATGATCTTGGTGGCCAACTTACCGGTCCATTTCTTGAGATGAATTGTTCTCCGAAGTTTTCCCTCAAAATGGCCATAGAATCGCGAGCTGTGTGGCATGTAGCGCCATCTTGTTGAAACCACATGTCAACCAAGTTCAGTTGTTCCATTTTTGGCAACAAAAAGTTTGTTAGCATCGAACGATAGCGATCGCCATTCACCGTAACGTTGCGTCCAACAGCAACTTTGAAAAAATACGGTCCAATGATTCCACCAGCGTACAAACCACACCAAACAGTGCATTTTTCGGGATGCATGGGCAGTTCTTGAACGGCTTCTGGTTGCTCTTCACTCCAAATGCGGCAATTTTGCTTATTTACGTAGCCATTCAACCAGAAATGAGCCTCATCGCTGAACAAAATTTGTCACATTTGAACATTTCGAACCGAACACTGATTTTGGTAATAAAATTCAATGATATGCAAGCGTTGCTCGTTAGTAAGTCTATTCATGATGAAATGTCAAAGCATACTGAGCATCTTTCTCTTTGGCACCATGTCTGAAATCTCACGTGATCTGTCAAATACTAATGCATGAAAATCCTAACCTCAAAAAAATCACCCATTACAAGTCAATTCTAAAACCAATTTGGTGTTATGGCATTCAATTATGGGGCACTGCCTCAGCTAGCAATGTAGAAAAAATACAAAGGCGCCAAAATAAGATTCTTCGTATGATTACATCTGCTCCTTGGTATATAAAAAACTCGAATATCCATAAAGATCTAAATGTGCCATCAGTTAAAGCAGAAATAGCGAAACTTGCCATAAGGTATTTAACGAAGCTTGAAACTCATCCGAATCCACTGGCTCGTAACATACTAAATTAACCTGGTTACAATCGACTAAGAAGGAGGGACACTGCTTCTCTCATCCGTACATCAGAGGGATGACCCGCAAATTACAGTAACCGTTAAACATAAATTTTTTTGTCCAGCACTGGTTGGACCTAACAAGTATATTTATTTTTTTAGACTTAAGATATGAGTAATTATTGACAGTTCAATTACACTGTACGACAAAATCAAATTTATCCAAAATTACAAGGTCCGGCCTATAAATTTTGATAGAGGAGAAAAATAAAAAGACACGTGTATCGGCGTTTTGAAAGTTTACATCTGAATTTCATTTGAGGGGGTGTTAAAGTTTCCTAGCTCTGCCACATTCTTATTGTTAATCGGCATAAGAAACCATGGGACCCTTACATTTTAGGTATAAAATGTGTTCAGCAAATTTATGTAAAATGTTACGCAAAACATTTTTGTAGAATGTGTTAACCTTCTAACTCCTCAAGGTATGGGTCTTTTTTGTCCTTTCAAAAAAGAGCATAAAACACCATTAAAACGGGGATTTAAGGGGTTAAAATGTTCCGCAAAAATATTATCCGTTACATGACAACAAAAACAATGAAAAGCAAAATCAAAATAATAATAAAAAAAAATGAAGTAAACAATTAATTTTTACGTGTAAGATTTGTTTTGGCAAAAATGTCCAATTGTTTGGAAAAATTTGATTTATTTTGCTATATCTGCGGTAAACATACTATACCGGAATATAAAGTTACGTTTTTCAATAGTAAAGTTGAAGATATTTATAAAAGGTATTTTGAGCTAGAAGTTTTTCCGGGTGAAGTGTGGACGCCGAAGCATTGCTGTCGCATTTGTTATAACGGCTTAATTTTGTGGTCCAAAGGTAATTCATTTTTTTTTGTTCTAAAACTATAGTTTTATTTTTGAACTCTCGCTGAAGGTCAACGAAATTCAATGCAGTTTGGTATTCCTATGCGGTGGTTAGATCCAGGTGAACACAATGATGCTACGTGCTACGTGTGCCAAAATAGTGCTATATTGAAGTTGAATAGATATAGACGAAAAAATTTGTATACAAAGCTGTACCATCAGCCATGCTCCCAGTTCCGCATTCTGACGAACTCCCAGTACCTGTGCTACAACTTCGGAGTCCTAGTCATTATGTTGATGGAACTATCCCAAGAACAATATTAATGTCGCAAGAGCATTTAAACGCATTAGCTCGGAGACTGAATCTGTCTAAAAACAAATCAGAAATTTTAGCTGCAGACTTAAAAAGTCTTCATCTACTTGAACCTGGTGTCAATGTTACCAGCTTTCGTAATCGTCAAGACAGCTTTCTGCCATTCTTTTCAGTAAACGATGATAACACGTTTGCTTATTGCAACGATATTAAAGGAATAATGAATGCAATGAATTTTGAGTATAACCACGAGGACTGGCGTATATTTATTGATTCATCTAAGAAGAGTCTAAAAGCTGTACTTCTATATTACGATAATACCAAAAATCCTATTCCAATTGCCTATGGAATGAACATTAAACAAAGCTATGATTCTATAAAACTAATACTGGACTCCGTAAAATATGAGGACCATAAGTGGCGGATCTGTTGTGACTTAAAAGTCGTTAGTTTCCTTTCAGGTATGCAGGCCGGATACGTAAAGTACGGATGCTTTTTATGCACTTGGGATAGCAGATGGAAGGGCGACCAATATTCCAAAAAACAATGGAAGTTGAGAACTGAGGGAACATTAGGAGATCACAATATCTTTCATCAAGCATTGGTACCAACTGAAAAAATTCTCTTACCCCCATTGCATATCAAACTTGGTGTGGTAAAAAACTTTGTTAAATGTCTGGATACAAATGGATCAGCAGTCAATTTTCTGAAAACAATGTTTCCAAAATTAAGCGAAGCAAATATTAAAGGAGGTATGTATGTCTTCTTCAAGGCGTTGTTATTGTTAAAAGCCTTAAAATTTGTTTCATACCAACAGGTGTTTTTGTTGGTCCAGATATAAGAAAGCTAATGCAAAACGCTGGCTTCGACGAAATCCTCTCACCAATTGAGCTTGATGCGTGAAAAAGCACTAAGGAAGTGATATGCAATGTCTTGGCACAAATCGTTCTCCTAATGCTCGAATATACGTAGACAGCATGCTTAGAGCTTTTGAAAAACTGGGCGTTCATATGTCAACAAAAATTCATTTTTTAAATTCCCATATGGATTACTTTGAGAACCAGTTGTCAACAGAAGAATCTGATGAGCATGGTGAAAAATTTCATCAGACATGCGCACCCATTGAAGAACGCTATAAAGGCAAAAGCATTCATTCGCTTATCGCTGAAATATGCTGGATATTGTATGAAAATGAAGTGGAATTGCCTAGAGCTAAAAAAAAGTAATTAATGTATACTTCCTATCATGCTAAATTGTTGGGGTAGTTTAAAATAAAATTCTTAATAAATGCGAAATTAACCCTATGCTCTCTTTTGTTGTGTCTTATTTCTGACTTTCTGGTTGAATTTTCCGTTTTGGTGTATTCAGGGACTTATAGTAAAATTTCACGGATATTTTTGCGGAACATTTTAACCCCTTAAATCCCCGTTTTAATGGTGTTTTATGCAAGGTATGGGACAAAAAATACCCATACCTTGAGGAGTTAGAAGGTTAACACATTCTACAAAAATGTTTTGCGTAACATTTTACATAAATTTGTTGAACACATATTATACCTAAAATGTAAGGGTCACATGGTTTCTTATGCCGATTAACAATAAGAATGTGGCAGAGCTGGGAAACTTTAACACCCCCTCAAATGAAATTCAGATGTAAACTTTCAAAACGCCGATACACGTGTCTTTTTATTTTGTCTCCTCTATCAAAATTTATAGGCCGGACCTTGTAATTTTTTTTGTGTTGTACAGTGTTATTTGAAGATACAATAAAAAAAAATTGCGAAAAAAAATATATTTTGTCATTATTTTAAAACCCGTGCAACCGTTTTTAAAATATCCATTATTTTAAAACAGCGCCATCTGTGGCGCAACCGTGTTTAAAATATCCCGCTTTCAAAAATAAAGATGCCTCAAAGTATGCAGTACTTTAAATCGGTACAAAAATCAGCGTACTTTCACTGCTTTTTTTCACTTTCTCTTGGAAATAAGACATTTTTGCGGAAAAAAGTATCCTATATTGGAATCAGGATACTAAGCTACCTCCACACAAAATTTTGCTAAAATCCATCCAGTATTTTTTACGTGATTCAAACATAGAAATAAAGACAGACAGATAAAAATGAGTTACTGTTTTATAATGTGTATAGATGATATGGAAAATGTGTTAGAAAAATGTGAAATTGTTTTATACACAGGCGATACAATGATATTTTCCGAAGAAGAGACAGAACATAGTTGCCACGAGAATCTTTTAAAACTAAAGCTACCGACAGTTCTTGTAAACCTATTCCTACCGCTTATATTGAAAATATATTGAAAAATATATTGGCCACCTACAATTTTTTACTTCTCACTGTCTTTCCTTGCCATCTGGTATGTCTGTCTAATAGTTTCCGGTATTCGTTTGTTGCTTTTTTTCTATTTATACTTCTTATTTTGTTGATTTATGTTTGGAACAATAACTTTATTTTTTGCTTACTTTTATACACCATAATATTTGATTTATAAAATTTACTTGAAAATTTTTTATATTTTATTTCTTAGGATAGCTGTGGCAACACTCTTTTGTTTTGATTTATAAAATTTACTTGAAAATTTTTTATATTTTATTTCTTAGGATAGCTGTGGCAACACTCTTTTGTTTCCACGGATAGTTCCAACAATTATAGTTTTTTGCAACTACCTTTTAGGCTATAATACATTCGAAAAAAAAAATTATCTGTTGTCACGTTCCTTCTTTATCCTATAAATGGTTCCATCAGCTTTAGAACAGAATGGATCCTTCAGAATTCCATAAGTGGAATGGAACATTCTCTCCTTTCATCCTTTCCCATTTATTATTTACTTGGTACTGACTTTCTCTTCTTAGGTACTGTGTAATTTTGAAACGCTTTAAAATATTTAGGGTAAATATATACAACAGAATATTTCACTATGTAAGTGATTATAAATTTACATCGGAGTTTTAGTACTTTACTTTATCTCGTTTAAATAAGCAATTTTAATAAATGCTTTAGGGTTGCTTTACTTGAGACTGTACTCAAGACTGTTCTCCTACTCTGAGATAACCAAAAGTTTATACAGTTTCTCCATCGGTCAAATTGACCGACCATGGTAGGTAGATAATATAATAAATTTTTCTTGGAAAACAAAAATAAAAACGAGAAGCAAACAGTGAAGAAAAGATTGTATGCATATTTTAAGAAAAAGACACAAAGACATCATAATAACAGAATCACAGTCTGAATTGAGAAATCAAAGCGACAACAACTCTTTCTCGTGTTTTTTCTTTTGCTTAAAAGCAAATTACATAGTGCATTTACATACATAGTAATAACTATTGGAAAAAACAGTAAAAAACTCTCTTTCTTTAATTTTCTTTTGCAATAATTCTTAAAAATAAAATATAGACTATTGAATTAAATCAACAACAATGAAAATGAACCTCCCAATATTGGGAATAAATTTTTGCTTCCCCAACCCAGCTTTAAGCTGGATAAGGATAGGTGCATAAAAAACCAAACATTTGGACCAAAATACCTACTAATGAGCAGAATCAGTATAAATCCCTCCGAAAGTAGTGACAAAAAAAATAACCAAAAGCGACGAAAATGATACTAAATGTCCCGAAAGTTTAACCAACGTATCGAAAAGGTCATTGATAATGTCTGTGGAGAAATTGATATGTGCAAAAAACTACAATCCGGAGCTATCTTGATGAAATCAAAAAACTTTGCCCAAGCAAACAAACTGATAAAACTTGTATCCCTCTCCCCCACCATTAATGTGGAAGTAAAGGAACACAACACACTACTTTTACACCTTGCAATAAACGCCGCAACTTTTTCATGCAACTTTTTTCTTGTTAGTAAGAGGGGTTGGGAGGCAAACGGGGTTGAAAAAGTTGCATGACAAAGCCTGACGAGTCATTTTTTGTTTTTTGTTTTTGATTATTTTCATTTTATTTTTTTTAAGTGTTGTCTACTTTTTGACTACAGAAAAAAACGACAAGTTGTATTTTTGTTTTGTATAAAAAAATTATTTCCAAATTATAATTTAAGATATATATGTACATATACATATATAAAAATTTAATTTTAAACAAAAATGTCACAAGAACAAATTGGGCGGTACTCTTAGTTTCGCAGTTACGGACGCCATTATATTTGTATGTAAGGTATGGTAAATCTCGACTATTTTAGGGTAGAATGAGGTAATATGCGTGCGATTGGAAAGGTAATTAAAAGTATTATCCAAATAAAATGAAATTAATAAAAATAAATCAGCCAAATGCGAGTCAGAATCACACAAGTATGGTTTCGAACTATGTTCAGTTCAACTTTAAAAATTCAAGTTTATAATTTTTTACGTCTTATGAGGCATGCTTTAATTTTAAATTATTTTTTCTACTAGAGCATAGTACTAAATATCCTGTGTAAATATCAAGTGTTTGCCTACAAGGTTAAGAAGAGAAAGGCAAATTCCGCAACTTTGAGACATTAAGGGACCACCCCATTATTATTAAATTTATTTTCGTTTCTTGTTGTTACTGTAGATATTGTTAAATATAATATGTGTAAATTTTAAGTGTCAATATAAAGTTATATATGTATGTAAAATCGAGCCATCGAAACACCCTTTAATTTTTGGTTTTGATATTTGTTCTAGGGGACAAATTTGTACATAGTTTGCGTAGGTGTAAAGTGTCTACCCGTTCCGGTTCAAAAATTAGGCTACAACTATTCGAAAATATTTGCCACTCTCGCAAAACCCTTTATTTTTATTTTTTGTACTTTTCCATAAATTCACACACTCTGTATATACTCGCGTTAAAAAAAAAAAACACTATCGAAATACTCATTATATTTTAGTAATTATTGTTATAGCTTTATATGAAAATAATAAAAGCTTACCTATTGCGGTAAAAAAGGCAATATAAGTGAAAAATATGTCCCTGTCCTAACACAGTCATTCACCTCCTGTAAAAATTTAAAGACTCTTAACTATTACGGTTCAAAAATTAGACCGTATACATGCAAATCTCCTCACTATTTATTTATATAAATTTTAACTTTATTCCTCTTACTGATTAAGAAATAAACACATATACGTGAAAAACGAGTCTCTTTCGGAACACCCTAAAAGTTTTAGTAGTTATAGCGGCCACAGATATACACCTTCTGTGAAAATTTCAAGAGTCTACCTATAACGATTCCAGAGATAGAAGGCGCTGACAGACATTGTAGCGAAAACAATTGGGTTATTTTTTACCTTTGGGAAACATTTTAGGTGAACAAACAAATATATTTTTTTAATTTTCATTCTTTTTGTCAGAACATAGACAAGAAAATCCTTAAAAAAAACTTTTTTTGGTGCTTGCTTGATATTTTATAATATTTTTCATTAATGTCAATTTAGTTAGATAGTACTTTTTATTACCATTCCAGTGATACTTATATTATCTCATTCCATTAAATAGTTGAGATATACAAAACTTTACATAGAAACTTTAGAGGTCCGTAACTCCAAAACAAATTAAAATTAATTTTACAACAATATATTACTTATTTTTAAATATTTATAATGTGTGAGTGTTAATATTATATTAAGAATGTTTAATCGCTTAATCATAATAAAATACGTTTAGTTGAAAATACAGTTTTTTGTTTATTTATTAATAACACAGAAAAGCATAAAAACAAAATTTTCAAAAATAAATATTTTGAAAAATTTAAAATTTAAAAGAATACAGGGTTTCGAAGCTTCTTAAAAAAAAAAACCAGGAAAAAAAACTCGGCGTTTGTTGCAAGGTGTAAAAACGGTCTTAATTACTCCAAAGGGGTAATTTATTGCAACGACTTGAGAAATATTACAGAAAATGAAATTCAGGAAGAACTAAAAACTCAAAACGTCACTAAAGTGAAAAAATACTAAATAAAGAAAACGATAATTGTTTGAAACTGGACTAGTTATATTAACTTTTGCCTCAGTAGAACTCCCAGAATCTATCAACATTGACTACCAGATAACTCGTGTAAGTTGTCTGGTAGCGAATGTAAGTTCCTCTTAGATGTCACAATTGTTTCCGATTTGGTCACATATACAAATTTTGTCAAAACGACAAGCTATGTATAAACTGTGGAAACATTGATCACTTAGCTGAAAATGAGATTTGCGAAAAAATAAAAACCTGCAATAATTGCGAAGAAAACAAATTGATCGACACTAATCACTCAGTTATTAGCAAAACTTGTCCAATTTTCATAAAACATAAAGAAAGTAATAAAAACACTAGAAAAAGTAGACAATAAAACTGCTGTAAAAAAAATACAACGAGAGACACTCACAATCCTCCTACTCAAATGCAGTTAGATCAACAATAATATACGATACACCAACAACAGTAACACCATTCACAACAAACATCATTCCAACCAAAACAACAACAACAAATAACGAAAATAATACCCCAATAACAACAAACCCTATACCGAAGTCCATAACAAATAATATACAAAAAGAAAACATCAAAACTACAAACGAAAAAGCAACCAACTCAGCAAATACAACAAGAAAAGTAAAACAACACGTCTTACTAGAAGCCAACTTCAAGCTAACGCGAAAAAACAAAAAGTTTCAAAGGAGAGCCAGGAGAGCCAACAGAGTGACGATAGTAATGTAATGGAAGAATAATAATTAATATAATTAACACTTTGGGGGTCGGGGAGAGTGATCCGACCGCTCGGGTCGGACTAAAACCTTATATCGATACGCGGAGGGAATGGCATATTACTTTAATATACAGTGCATTGGGGTGGTTGCTGACTTACGATGTCGATATCGGGAGGGGTCTGGTTCTGGTGGCGTATCGCTTCTTCCTACCAACGGCTTTCTAATTAAAATATACTCCCACGTCCTACACGTGAGATTATATTTATTGTAAAAATTTTTGTAAATATTATATATATGCTAACCACACTAATTCTGTAGTTCTTAATATATTAAGTAACTCAAAAACTTTTAAAACATTAATATCTCACTTTATATATTTTTAATATGACACTTAAAATTCTACAGTGGAATATAAAATGTTACATAAATAACTACAACGAACTACAAATCCTCATAATCCACAATCCTAAAATAATATCATTACAGGAAACACACCTACAAAGTAGTAACAATATCACAATACCTATTTCATTTAAAATGTACCTATCAAGCTCAATTCACAATTCTTTCGGAGGCTCAGCCCTTCTAATACATAATTCAATTCATCATGAAACAATAGATATACAAAGTAATTTCGACTCCATAGCGATTCTTATTCACTCAAAAAAATCTTTTGTAATCTTCTCCACATACATTCCTCCTACAAAATCATTCAATTACAACAACCTTGTAAACTTATATAATACCAGACACCTAATACTAATTACTGGCGACTTTAACAGCTGGCACATTAACTGGGGTTCGAGGGTAACCAATAAAAGAGAAAAAACACTAGCAAAATATATAACTCAATCAAGACTTACTATTTTAAATAATGGTGCCCCAACGCACCTCTCTACTCACAAAACATTTACAAATATTGATCTCTCAATTATTTCTTCAACTCTTAACATTTACGCTCAATGGTCAATTGAGTCAGACCTGTCTGGCAGTGACCATTTCCCAATAATCACAACACTTTTCCGAAAGACACAAACCATACAAATTCAATATGTAGATTCCGCTTCAATCTTAAACATGCAAACTGGACCAATTTTAGTAATCTATCGGACAGATACAGCAGTAGCAGACCAGTAAGCCAAAACATTAACCCTGCAACCATAACCTTCGTCGAATCGACGAACACAAAATAGAAATATCGCAGTGATCTCAAAAATACTGTTTTTTTTAATGAATTAATAAAAATATATTTGTTAAAAAAATAAAATATATTGTTTTACTTTATAAATCATTGCTAAATGTAAGCATGTACATGCTAAAATTTTTAAAAATATATATACAGCGGATTTTATATAGCCGAAATATATTGCTCATCGTTACGACGAAGGGTTATGGTTTAAGGGGTATACAATAAGGTTAGTAAATTAGAGTTAATAAAGAAGCGGCTAACATACACAAAATAATATTACAAAGTACCAATGAAAGTATAATCCAGCACAAAGTATCTGCCCACACTCCTTCAGTCCCTTGGTGGTCAAAAACATTAGAAAAATTAAACGCAAATAAAAATAAACTATTCTACAAATTTAGAAGAAATATTTCAACTGAAAACGATTTAAAATTTAAAAAAGCAAACGCACTATACAAAAGAGAAATAAAAATTGCAAAAAGAAAGTCAATTAATGACTTTACATCAGAAATCAACCTTCAAACAGCCTCTGAAATAATGTGGTCAAATATTCGAAGATTTTGTGGTTTAAAACCAAAAACCCCAATACATTGTATTCAAAATGGTTATAACACTAGCAATAAAACTACAGACTCGAGTCTCATTGCCAACATTTTTTTAAATTTTCTAATATTTTCCAACAATTTAAACAATCTGTAACCGCTAGCAAAAAAATCTATCATCACAAGTACACACAAGACTAATTATACTGTATAATAATATCCTAGACAATTACGTCCCTCAAATTTACAAAATAAGTCTAAGTATACCTATACTTAAACCAAATAGTGACAAAACTAAAATATCGTCCTATAGACCTATTTCGCTCAATCCATGCTGTTAGTGGTGTGTTGGTTCGTTACCACAAATAAATTGATTAATAGTAATCAATATGGTTTTATAAAAGTCAAATCAATTTCTGACCCATTACTTTTTTTAGATTTCAAAATCAGTCAAGCTTTACGAAACAAAAATCACTTATCAATAATCTCTTTAGACTTTGCCAAAGCTTTTGACAAAGTAGGAATCCATACAATTCTAAATCAACTTAAGGAATGGAAAATAGGACCAAAAATTTATAATTATATAAAAAACTATTTAACCAAAAGGAAAATATTGGTAAGGAATAACTCCTATTACTCAAATACTAAACCTCTAGAAAATGGCATCCCACAGGGTTCACCGCTCTCGGTTATCCTCTTCTTAATAGCATACAACAAACTTTCGAATATTATATCTTTACACAAGAAACTAGACTTTGTAGCATAT
Source organism: Phasia obesa (assembly GCA_949628195.1). Classification (NCBI taxonomy): domain Eukaryota; kingdom Metazoa; phylum Arthropoda; class Insecta; order Diptera; family Tachinidae; genus Phasia; species Phasia obesa. Next base: position 80,104 of record CATIVE010000500.1, read on the forward strand.
GCAGATGATTACATTATAATAAAAAAACTTAGCAAAACCAAAAACCAAGACATTGACTTAAACGATTTAATCGCAGACATAACAAACTGGTGTAATTTCTCAGGAGCACAGTTATCTATTAACAAATGTAAACATCTACATATATGCAGAAAGCAAAATTGCACCCCTAATTTACATGCAGGCAACACTTTAATTGAACAAGTCGACGAACTGAAAATACTTGGAATTATAATCAACAATCGATACAGATGGAATTCACACATCACTTACCTTAACTCTACACTTTCCAAACGATAAATATCATTAAATGCCTCTCGTCTAGAAAGTTTGGCTGCAACACAGCATCCCTCTTAAATATCCTCAATTTGATCATTATCTCCAAAATTAACTACGGTATCTATTTATATGGATTTTCTCCAAAAAGCGATTTGAATAAAATAAAAACGATATTTAACTCAGCCTTACGACTGTCCCTAGGAGCCTTTAGGACGACTCCAATTAGAAACATGTTATTTGAAACAAATGTTATGCAGATCGAACAATATTGGGACTTTGCAACAACTAAGCTTTTTAAATCCATAATGTTCAACGACCGACATCCACTGTCCAATATTTTAAAAAAAGTTATTAATCAAAAAAACTTTCACAAAATACCATCAACACTAACACGCGTAGTACAAATATGTGATAACTTTAACATTCCATACAACATCAAGCAACAATATCCGAATAAACTTCCCAACTGGTACATCAACCCAATTACAATTAACACATCTCTCACAAATACAGAAATATATCAACAAAGATTTCCAGAAATCCAATACCAATTAAACGACCACGAATTTATCTACACAGATGGCTCTAAATGCGTTAAGGGAACTAGTTTTAGCATTGTAGAGAAACACAAAACATTAGTCAATTCAATTTTGCCAGAATACAGCACTAATTTCTCTGTTGAAATCATAGCAATACACGAGTCTGTCAAATATGTTAGAAGACGCATGGGAAAATTTGCAATCTGTACTGACTCTCTCTCTGCACTAGATGCCATAAGGAACTGCAATAATGACCAATTTTACCCAAACATGATAAGACAATTTATTACTGAAAGACAACCTGACATTAAACTCATATGAATCCCAGGTCACTCCGGGATAAAAGGCAATGAGGCAGCGGATGAAGCCGCAAAAGCAGCTTTAACTGCTCCTCTTATAACTACCCCAAACCTATTTTCTTACGATATTAAAAAAATTATAAAATATATTTTCAATACAAAAGTTAACTACAATTGAAACACAACCACTGACTGGTACAGGAAAATTAACCCCAACAAAGTTAACTCATATAAACTGTTCAAAAATATAAGCCACAACCAAATTAAAATAATTAGACTAAGACTAGGTCACACTAGAATCTCAAATGCTCATATAATTGATAAGAACCTACCAAAACAATGTCCATTCTGTAGATTCAACCCAATAAGCATTGAACATATCTTTTTAAACTGTCCCCACATCAACACATTCAAAATTTCCTATTACAGTAATAACGACTTTTCTCAACTAATAGACTGCTCTACGACCGATAACAATATCAAAACCTTATAAACTTTTTAAAAATTTGCAACCTTTATAATTCCATTTAAAAGTAGCAAAAATATTGAGCTTAACGCCATCGCTGCCATAGCTCCCCTCTATTATACTAATTAATTTACTTATAAGTATAATATGTAAATAAATAAATAAATAAATAAAACAGAATCAGATAAAGGTAACAAAACAGTTTCAATGTACAGGAGTGAATACGAGGGAAAAATGAAAAAACTGTTCGAAGACAAAAATACATACAGAATGACAAGAACGGACCCCACTTTCAAACTGATTAAAATAAACAACAAAATTGTAATTGAACTACATAAAAAGGAATATATAGACTGCTGGCTCAAACGTAATCTTACTTGTTCTGCTGCAAATGCACCGAAAATTTATGGTTTACCTAAGATACATAAGGATGATGTACCCCTGCGACCTATAGTGTATTCTATTCAAGTCCTCTGTTATCAACTTAGACCGAATTTATACGATGCCATTTTTTTATGCCATTTTTTTCATGTCTCTTTTAAAGTTGCAGCGAATTTCATGGCACATTTTTACGATGAATTTTTTCATGCAATTGGCTTGAATTTGTTTTTGACATTTTCTTTTGATTTCATATTCGTAATTTTTATTGTTTATGCGTTATTTGAAAAAATATATGCACTCGTACTGAACAAAATAAATAAAAATGAAACAAGCAAGTTACAAAATTTTACAAGAAATTATTAAAATCATACCGAAATGTATACATAATTAAACCAAACAATTTAATTTTTTGAAATCAACTCTGAACGAACGAAAATTGTACAAAGCAAGCGTCAAAAAATCCCCTCAACATTCAAGCCATGCCATTTTGTTTACCCCGCTTGCCTCTCTACACCTCTTGCCAACAAACTAAAATTGCATGCAACCAGTTTCATGAAAAATGTCATGGTATAAGTTGGCTCTTAGTAAATTCTCAGGACGAACACTTAGAAACATCGTATCGGAAAAATACAACATAAAAAATTCTATAGAATTAAAGAAACAACTAAAAAAACTTGGAACTGGGCCCAAATCATGCACTAGTCTCATTTGACGTTGTCACCCTTCTTACCAACATTCCCATTCATATGTCAATTACCAACATAAAGGACAAATGGATCACAATTAAAAACCACACTACAGTACTGCGGTCTAAATTTCTAAAGATGCTTAAATTCTGCCTTCATGATAATAATTATTTTAGTTATAAAAAAAAACATCATAATCAGATTTTCGGCATGCCTATGGGGAACCCCCTCTCACCTACTATTGCTGACATTGTCTTGGACAATTTATTAGACGTAGCATTGGCTGATTTGAACAAAAAAAACATTGACATTAAATAGGTAACAAAATACGTAGATGACATTTTAGCTGTGATCAACTTAGATGACAAAAACGAGATTTTAAATACTCTCAATGAATACCATCCTAAAATTAAATTTACTATTGACGTGGAAAAAGAAGGAATAATTGCATTTCTTGACACCAAGCTTCATAGAGTAGACAACAAAATTTTCTTTGATGGGTATTCAAAAAACACATCAACAAGCTGAATCATAAACTTCAATACAAAAAATCTAGTACGTAGAGTCCTTGATATTAGTGATAAACAATTTCACACCAAAAACATACATGCAATTACTAAAATACTAAGAGAGAACAGTTTCCCCTTATATCTGATAAAGACTAATAAAATCCTATAAATCCGCCAATGACAGCCTCAACCGAGAAGAAAAACATTTCTACAGTGTTAAATATGTACCTGGTCTTACGGACAACATCAATATAAAAATAAATAAAAATGACATATCGCTAGCTTACAAACCTAATAAAACTCTAAACACTTTATTTACAAATATCAAAACACCAATTGAAAAACTTCAACAAAATAACGTCGTCTATGAGATCCCATGTAAGGGTAATAAAGACAACAGCTGTAACCTTGTTTACATTGGTACAACAAAAAGAAGCTTAATTACAAGAATGTGTGAGCACAAAGCAGACATAAACAAAAACACAGAAAGTACTGCACTTACTCAACATATAATACAAACAAAACATGTACCTGATTAAACAAGGAAAACAATGAGAAAAAACGATACACAACAGAGAGTCTTAGAATTCAAGAGAAAATAAACCTAACAATGAATAAATAATTCTTGCAAAAAAAAAACCGACTACAAAACAAATATATGTGCATCAATTCTTAACTAAAAATTTAAAAGGAAGTAATCTGTAAGAAATAGTACTCAAATCAAATTCTTTTATACTTGTTGCTCTAACGGACATAGTAATATACGTTCTGTACATTCAAATGTCTATCCATAACGGTTCAGCAGATAAAGCCATATACGACAAATTACCTCAGATATGAGGACACCCATTATTTTTTTACACTTATTATTACTGACACAGCAATAAAAAGTAACGGTTCCAAAGATATGGCCATATAGGTTAAACAATATCACCTAGGAGACACCCTTTAATGTAAAATTTTAAATTAAACACTTATTTTAAAGGACAAATTCTTTGTCAATTTTAAATGTCTGTCTAAAACGGTTCAAAAGTTTGGCCATATGCATCAATTTACATCAACTATTGAGACACCCTTTATAACTTTAAATATTTATAAATGTTATTATACGGGACATAGTAGTGGAGATTCTGTCTAATTTTCAAGTGTTTGTCTATAACGGTTCAAAAGATAGGGATAGATAGGTACAATTTTATCAATTATGGGGACACCCTTTAGTTTCCAAATTTAAATTGTATACTTGATGTTATAAAGGACTTAGATATACAGGTTCTTTGTAAATTTCAACCGTCTCTCTGTTACGGTTTAAAAGTTTTGCAATATACTTCAAATTAAATCAACTGTTGGGACACCCTTTAACTTCTAATTATAAATATTTAATTTCTGATTATAAATATTGGACATTCTGTCCAATTTTCAAGTGATTGTCTACAATGGTTCATATATTTAAATTGACATCACATATGGGGACACCCTTTAATTCTTAAGTTTGTTTTTTTTATTAATTTCTCTTATTGGCAGCTATAGTGATATGCAGTTTTTTTAAATTTTAAAAGGGTGCTCTTTACGGTTCATAATACACGTAAAAAACACGTATTTTGTATGGGGACACCCTTTAATTTTCAAAATTCTGAACTTCTTTTAAAATGGGACCAATCTGTAAGCATTTCCTTTCTAATAAAAAATCGGTTCAGAAATGACTGAGTTCTGCGGGCACAAACATAAAAAAAAGCAACATTCAGACGAATAGATAACCTCCTTCTTTTTTTGAAGTCGGTTAAAAAGAAGACACAGACAACCTAAGGGCGATCTACAGTGTAATTATAAAAAACAGTACTATAACATGAAAATTTGTTATACTTAAAAAATATTTGATTAATAATGTAATATTGCTACAAAGATAAAAGTTTGTTTTTAACCTTTAATTGTAAGTAAGGAGATAATCTATATATATAAAATAAGTTGCATTGTGTTAGTAATTGATGTTCTCTGGAATGCGTGAACCGATTTTGTTTCTGTAAAGTTTAGATATGTTGAGTATAGATATGTTACTTTGTGTTTCTGTTACAAGTTGGTATTGTTACTCTCTCAAACCAGTTATGGTCAGGGTTGTCAGATTTATTTTGACTTATTTCCCCAAAATCCATGTGAAAAATCACCAAAATCGCCAAAACTGTTTTTTGTTAAAATTTTCCTCTAATATATATAATATTTTTTTATTTTAAAAATATTTTTAACAAATCAAAAAAAATAAAAATAATCGAAATAGCTAAAATTCGCCAAAAATAGAAAAAAATCGCCAAAATTTATAAAAATTTTGTTTTTTTATTTAAAATGATTAGTGAACACGAGCAAGGTAAATTTTTACTTAAACCAATGAAAAATAGTGGTTATTATAATAAATGGAGTTCTGAACCAGGTTTGGTAAAGTTGGTACAATTGTACTTTTTTGGTAAGATATAAAATGAAAGAAATCAAAATAAAGATAAAGATAAGCTGAACGAAAATAGCGAGAAAAACCTTGATAAATATTTTTCTCCCACAAATCTCGCTATCTTACTAGAACCGCAATTACAATCGAAGAAAATATTTAAATTATCCAGTTCTTCTGTCGATAGCTTAGAGAGGGTATGAAAGGACGATATATCGGGCAACCTTGACAGATAAAACGTATTCTCCTCAATCACATCACTACGACAACTTCTGTTATACAGTCCCAATGCAATAACCAATAATCAGAGCACCCATGTCCTTCAATTAATTCAATTAGATTCTCAGACGTCTTCAGAATTACGGTGGTAAATTTAGTTTACCATTTGCATGTTTGGATTGGGATTGCTTAAACCACTTCTATTTTGATCCGTTAAGCAAGTTACTGGTATTGATGCCGTGTCCATGCACACAGATGAATAAAATTTTCCAATATCTCGGATAAAAGTTGATTTAAAATTTAAATTCACAAGGAAAATTTATATAGTACAATTTCTGTTCGAAAAGTACAGTTAAAAAAGCTGGCTGGTACAATTTGAAAATTTAATTTACCATCCCTGATCTGAACATTTTCATCCTTAAGGTATTTGTTTTAGAACATGATTTATAGGAATAAAATTTATTCAACATTTCAAAAGATCAACAGATGTGTGCCTATTTCAATTTATAGCATATGTTTCCCAGTCGAGTTTTGGTGGAATTCATTATTGCAATTATAATCTTTCTAAAACAAAAGTTAATGTTTTCTATTATGGTTGATAAGTATCCAGAATTTATAAAAAATTTTGTTTGTGATAAAAAATTGCAACATTTTAAAATAGAAAGATGCTTGTAAACTTTAAATAAAGTTTCCAGTTTCAAGAATAAAATCATCTTTAGATATGAAAAACATTTTAAAATATGAAATATTGTGAACTTTAAATAAATTTATGTTCCGAAAGTTTCCGGTATCCAGAAGTAAAATCATATTTAAATATGATAAAACAACTTCAATTAATTTGTTATCCATTTTGATATTCATTAATTCAGTTACTAATGTTGACCAAAAGTCAATGAAAAATCGCCAACAATATCGCCAAATATTTTAAAAATCGCTATAAAGTCGCCATTTGTCAAATACAAAATTTGATCTCTAAATAAGATAGAAAATCGCCACGTTTGGCGAGAAATCGCCATATCTGACAACCCTGGTTATGGTGTGAGCGAGTCATGAGAGAATGAAAATGACAATAACTGTTTGCCTACGATTTTTTAAAAAATATATGTACAATAGGTATTGGTGCTTGCTCCATAAGTACTTATTGTATGTCGACAAGAAATATGCCTATGTGTATTGTATGGGAATATGTTTGTGTAAAGGAACGCACAAAAAATTTTTACGACAACAAATAAAGGACTTAAAAAAGTGTCCTATGCATTTCAATAATATTTCTGTGGCAATAAGGAAAAAGTGCTTAAGTCTGATTTTTAAGTTTTGTAGGAGAGCAATTTTAAACTTTAAAATAAATTTTTTAAAAAAATAACTTACCTTTAAACTTTACCTATGGGAGTCAAACGAATGATTTGGAAAAATATCTTATATCTACCAAAAGTACTCAGGCGTTGCAATTAATAAGTTGTGTAAAAAGTTTTTATGATTTCCAAAAATAGCTTGGTAGTTTCTTAAGCTTTATTCCAAATGCGATTCGACATTGAAAAAAGATAAGCAGAAAGTTATTTTACTATAACTTCCTGAAAAATTTTACAAAATAATTGAAAATTTGCACATGGGTTGTTTGAAATACGGAGTTTTCAAAGGTGCCAGTAACTTAATTTTTGCTTAAGTTGTGTAAAAAGTTTTTATGATTTCCAAAAATAGCTTGGTAGTTTCTTAAGCTTTATTCCAAATGCGATTCGACATTGAAAAAAATAAGCAGAAAGTTATTTTACTATAACTTCCTGAAAATTTTTACAAAATAATTGAAAATTTGCACATGGGTTGTTTGAAATACGGATGCAGATTCATAAAATTATAAAAAGATAGTTACTTTTGATTGAATTTCCATCATCTCACGTCACATATTTCTTTTGGTAACTCTAATTATAACCCCGTCGGCAATCAAAATAAAACCAATCAACTTATTAATTACGCAATAAATTTAAAAAGCAAGTTCAAAAATTTATGTTGGTGTAAAAAATATAAGTAATTTAGGTTATTTTATATTTTCTTAAATTATAAAAGGTTTATATAAAAATGAAAAACTAAAACATTTTCATAAAAGTAACAGGAATTTATATTTAACCAGAAATAACAAAATGATAAAAAGAGTAATTAGTAAATAAAAACAATAAAAAATTATAATAAAAAGTAAGAAATTAAATTACATAAAAAACAACATTAATTACAAATCAGTCTTTGGAATTAACATTTAGAAATAAAATTTCATTAAATGATTTTCCATTTAAGCCAAGTTTTGATCGTTTATCTGTTATTAGTGAACGAGCAATCGAAAATATTCTTTCAGAAGGTGCGCTAGATGCTGGTATAGCAAATATTCGACTACTTAGTCTACATAAAAATGGAAATTCAGTAATTCTATCGTTCCACCATTTTAAAACATTAAAATCGCTATGTAAAGGAACATTGGTATTTTTATATTTAATTAATTCATTTTCAATCACTGATTGGCTTGAGTGTGCTTCGTTGATTGGCTGGACATATTTTTCAAATAGGGTATATATTTTTGACGAATTCACTTCAACAGGTGCGCTAACTGTAACCATTTCATTGGAATAATAACTCAATAATGATTTACATTTAGCTAATACTTCTGTCTGTTCTTCTAAGTTAAATTGAGTTAATTGATTAGCGGGTGGAAACAAAAATATTGCTAGTTTGTGATAAATTGTCTTTTTTGCTTCTTGGTTTGGCTCGGTCTAGTTATTTTCATTTTGATCCTTTAATGTCACATAGCACTTGTGTTTGTTTAAATTTGACAAGGAATTTTTATTGTATTTATACACATTTTTACATATTTTGCAAGCAACAAAATTAGCTATTTCGACATCGTTTTCGTCTCTTATTGTACCGAAACAATCCCATATTTTGCTTCGCCCTCTTTTTTCATTGATTTTATAAAAATTAGACGAAATTTTTTTTTTTAATTTCAAAATTTTGCATTTTTTTAATTTAAAGTATAATTTTTATTTAATTTTTTAATTTATTCTTATCACTGAAACCAACACACTGAGACTGAAGAAAATTCATTAATTATGGTAAATCCATTAATAAAATTAAAAGGAATTTCTCAAACCACAATAAGCGAAGAAGACGGTTTTTTACACCACTTTTCTGCAAATTTTTCTATTGAATTTTTAAAGTTTTTTTTACAAATTAGCAAATAACACTGCAAATAAGCAAAATGCAATAAAATTTTATTGCAGGGATTTCCGAAGATAATGAATATATGATAGAAAATGCAGTAACATCTCATAGGAAGTAAAAAAAAGGGTTATTCCGAAAAATCCATCGCATTCCTTCAACGGTTCTTCCATTTTTAATGCTTTCAGGTTAAAAGATTACTAAATATACAGAACAGTAATCTCACTTTACAAGATTTGACTTTATATAGAAAATGAAGCAAAGGCTATTCGATTTATATTTAAATTTCTAAAAACTCGAATTTTAATACATACATACCTACGTATGTATGTATACACATATGTATGTATGTATTAATCAGATTTTTTAACAAAATCTTACCTTAAATATTCAAATTTCAAAACAACTTACTAAATATGAGAATTAATACTAATTGAATATCAAACCTCCTTAAAAATTATTTAGGATAAAAATATAAATTTTTAGCTCTTTTTAGTCTATATGTCACGTTTATAATTATAATTTATCTTACTCAAATTTTTCTTTATGTTTCACAAAATTAAAAGCTTACATTTTAAAGTTCAAATTACGTCCTTTGATTTATGTATGATATATTTCATATTTAATTTAAAAAATTTGAGGCTATTATTAATAAAAACAAAACGTTTCCATTATGCTTTTTTCATCACATAGTTTACAAAACACACACAATTTTTTTTTTTTTTTCATAAAAATTTTAAAACAAAAATCTAAACGGACAATAATAAATATCATTAAACATCATTATAATTATAATTTATCTTACTCAAATTTTTCTTTATGTTTCACAAAATTAAAAGCTTACATTTTAAAGTTCAAATTACGTCCTTTGATTTATGTATGATATATTTCATATTTAATTTAAAAAATTTGAGGCTATTATTAATAAAAACAAAACGTTTCCATTATGCTTTTTTCATCACATAGTTTACAAAACCCACATAATTTTTTTTTTTTTTTTTCATAAAAATTTTAAAACAAAAATCTAAACGGACAATAATGAACATCATTAAAAGCACAACATTTGTGTTTTTCCTTTATGAAGTATTGTCTTTATAAAACTCTCTTTGAATACTTATTGTAACCACAAGTAAATGAAAATACTTGTGGCACAACAAGTATTTGAGAATATCAAACAGATAATTCTCTCACTAACTGTATGGAACAATATGTAACTGCTGCTATTTAAATGATTATAAGTGCTTGTGTAAAAGCAAAAGCAGACAATATCTGTTATACCAGTTCTCTCATTTATACAAGTAGTATATGGTATTTCCATGGTATAGCTGTTTTGAAAATACTTTGTTGTATACTCATGCATGCCTTTAGTATGTATATTGGTTCATGAGTTATAGCCGGAATAGTTGGCGTGGTACCGCCCATACAAACTGAAAAATTATTATCGTGTTCCTGGCGAACTGCAATAGATAGCGCCTTGAAACTTTGTAAGAATAGCCTTTGTGGTAAGGCGTATACAGAATAAATTGGGGCAGTGGTCGTGGTACTTCCCATATAAAGTGAAAAATTATTATTGTGTATATAGAGAACTATAATAGGTATAGTCTTCAAAGTGGGTACAAGTATACCTCATACCCATGCGTATACTGTACAAAAACATAGGCTGAATTGGGACAGAGAGCGTGATGCCCCCATACAAAGTAAAAAATTATTATCCTGTATCTAGAGACCTGAAATAGGTAGCGTCTTGGAATTTTGAAGGGCACAGTACCTCATATACAAAGTGAAAAAAAATTGTGATCGTGTTAATACGTATAGTCTAGCAAAAAACAGGTTGGATAGGAAAATTTTTGACTCGATAGCGTGCGTTTTCGCGTTAAAGGTTGGTCATACGTTTCTTCCAAGTGTTTATTGTATTTTTTGTGGATGGGTGTAGCGAAGCGAACCGGGGATAGCTAGTTATTTATATTGTTATTGAGTTCATCCTCTAAAGAAATTTCAAATTTGAAAATTTACAAATTTGTAAAAATTTATATCAGAACTCCATTTTTAATTGAATACGAGGAATCATAAAAGGATGTAATTCCTTTAAAATTGATCAATTTTTAGCTGCCCATCTTTTACCGTTCTCCTGGAGTTCATCCTCTAAAAAAATTTCAAATTTGAAAATTTATATCAGAACTCCATTTTTAATTGAATTTAAGTAATAGGAATCATAAATGGATATAATTCCTTTCAAATAGATCAATTTTTAGCTGCCCATCTTTTACCGTTCTCCTGGAATTCAGATTTATCCTTAAAAATTCTTAAAATATTAAAATGTGAAAAACTTAGAAATTTTGGGACATATCTAACATTTTTAAATTTTTATCGAAAAACAATAAAATAAGCCGCCCGCTACATTTTTTTGGGTTTATTTGGTCCAAAAATGTGGTCACAATTCCATTTGGAAGATATACTGCCAGGATTTATATGCTTAACAGCGCTATGTTAGCATGTTAACGGACCTCTGTTAACGTAATTGGTTTGTGTCTGAGATTTAAATTTCGAAATTTAACTTCAGACACATCCTTCTAGAAATCCAACGAAATTCTATATATATATATATATATATATATATATATATATATATATATAATTCTACATACAAATAATTTTGAGTGTAATAAAAGTTACTTTGCAAAATGAGTTTTTAAATCTTTGCTTGTTTTTTTAAATTTA